>DWTO01002479.1:0-13922 GCA_018244755.1 Jemadia pseudognetus
AGTGTTCGACCCGGGAATCGAACCCGGGACCTCCCGATCGTCAGTCGCACTTGCAACCAACACGACCAACGAGGCACTTAGTTGAAATCTAAGTTTTCTGAAATATTATAATTATGCAATTAAATGGTTGCCTTGTACCCACGCACAAACAATGAAATTTACAAGATCATATTAACATGTGATTAGTGATCTATAGTGACACTTACATGACACGTTTACTAACCTACGTTATTAGGTGTCGCGACTGTCTGGTATACATAATTGATGTCTCATAGTAAATAAAGACGAGCATTCCATCGTATGTTACAAAAATGTGTGGGTACGATATGAAAATCGAAGAACTGAACAAGATTAAAAGTGGTGGAATATTAACTGAACTAAATTAAAATGCCTCGAACGCCAATGTTTTGTTTAATGAAATAACGTACGCAACAGCACAAACTGGGCTGCTTAGCTAAGAATTTAAAAAATGGTTAAAAGTAACATGACAATAAGCTGCCCTATTATGAAATGATCGTAACGTTAATTGGACATTTCCCCTAATAACGTTATTTTTCAAATAAAATAAGGTTGTTTTATTTCATAAGTTAATAACATCCTATAAATGTGCACGTAATATTATTGTATCATGTAACTGAATTTCTGCTGAGGTTTAAGAAATTTGTAGTCCAGTCCATCAAACCAGAACACGTCCGAGCCTGGTTTCGTAAGAATACAAATGTTAAGTGCACACATCTTCCCCTTTCGTTTTAATCTCACCCCGAACACACAAGGACACCCCATTCTCCATACATACGTGATCTCATATGAAAGCCTTCGAGGCGTCTTCGTGACAGAATGAAAAATTGCATCACGTGACCTAATTCCCGTCGCCCATTAGCGTTGCAGATGTAAGCTAAATTGATGTGGCTTCAATTCAAGTTTTTGTTAAGCTCGGTCGGCCACATTTGGTAAAAAGGAAACCACAAAAATTTGGCCCATTTTATAAACCATAGGAATTATTTATCTTAACACGTACTACAGTTTTATTTTTAAATGTTTCCTAAGTGTTCACTTTGTGAGTAGGATTTTAACCCATAACTCTTTAAATGTTTGAAAGGTACTTTACTGTACAGAATGAATTTAAAAATCACGTTCCTCGTCATCATCAACCGACATTAATCGACTGTTGGACATAGGTACCTCGCATGGTGCACCACTAAGACCCACCTACACCTGTTGCCAATCAGATTCTTCCGATCAGCTTTTCATCAAAATACTGTTTAACATTACTATGATTTTAATTATAACTGTTATTGTCTTTACACGTTTCAAAGATTGGGAGATAAATGCTGGCTGGATATAATAATTACGAATGAATTTTTTAACATATTAATCGCAATAAAGTATTATATGTGTAGTCATTTCTAGTCCAACTACATCCGTTCCGCCCTTGTGTACGTGAAATTGAATTTCCTTGCAGGGTAAGTTTAATTAAGGATCGCGCGCAACGTGTCATAGATTGATACTCTTAGTCTCGTATTGAAACACCTACCCGTTGTATTCTTTGGAATTTTTAGATCTTTAATAGTACTAAAATGCTAATGAAATTAACGAGAACTTACGTTTAACAGATTTCTATGTCATTTGTTCTTTCAGAAAATGTTAACATGTGTCTACTGTTTCGTTGGTCTAGCTAGTGTTATTGGGTTGTTTTAACTTAAAATTCGGAGTACAGCAATAGTGATCCTATTACATGGGACGTGTAATACAACTGTTGAACAGAGAGAGTACTACCCTCATATGCGTACCCCTTCGATACGGTCGTATCATTGTTATATTTGTTACACTGAGAGACTTAATATTATCTAAAATATGAGTATCATGCTAAAAATAATTCTCAATTCTCCAAAACTTTCCAATAAAATACATATGATGACTTTCTCACTTTTAATTATATTTTGTAAAGATACTGAAACATAGTAAAGCGAAGGTGTATCATATTAATATTATATTAAGGTAACTAAAAAATCTTGTTGTTTTTATTATCATAATTACCACAAATATAATAAAGACTAAGTACGGAAACCACTTTATAAACAATACTGAATAAAAATAAACAAATGTTCAATTCAAAATATCGAAGTATTAACAAAGCATTAATCAAAGTGTCATAAAATACCTGCATACCGCGCACGGTCAGGCGCAACAGATAAAAAAGCATGACAACATTACCTTCCGCACCGAGGATTTTTATTAATGCTTTATGAGATATCGGTTTCGAAAAAGAAAATTTATTTTTAAGGAAAAAAGGATTGGGAAGCAATCAATATATATCCAACTAAAATAGGCTAGTGAAAGAAAACTTCGGGTGGAAAAGAACAGATGTTTAGGTTCTCGTAACGTTCTGTAAGGTGCGTGAAATATGCCCAGTCGCGAGATTGATTAGGGATAAACGATACTTTTAACATTTCTCATTCTTACAATAAACTTATGGCCAACAGCGAAACATGAACTAAAAATGTTGATGATGATGCATGTATTCCCTTAACATCATATTGATCCAACTAATACTCGATTTATTAATAAAAAAACATCTGCTCTTTAGCATGTCGCCATCAAACATGTATCAAGGGGTTGGTTTTAAGCATTTAAACCGAGCGTCGGCCTAAAACGTAATTAAAAACGAAATTAATTAAAGAGATAGCGCGCGCAGAGAAAGTACCTCATTAAACATTAACCACTTGTGTACGGTTTGCAAAAAAAGCCTTTTCACTTTTTTAATTTTTATTTCGATGGTAGTTTTACTCTCTTTGAGATTTTTATTAACTGAGCACTAAATGAACATTGAGGGCCACTTGCATAATGTTCTATTCAATTCGTTTTCAATGGCGGTTCGTTGTCAATGTTCATATTCGAAAACAGTTTTATTTTTTTTGTGTAAATTAAACTTATCCACGACTTTTCCTATTAGAAAGGCAACATTTAGTTAGTAACCTGTATAGAAATAATACATGAAATAATGTTGCCTTGTTGATGATTATCCTAATAATAAATAAATAATGTTTGCATGACACGTTCGACTGTTGAACTATGTACAGCCACTTGCGATGCATTTGACGCATAGACTAAGTATACGTAATTCGTCCAACAAACTTATAAAAATCAGGATAAAGAATTGCATACGCTGAAATTTTGTTTTGTCAGGACAAACAATCGGGACATTCCCAAACTTTTGTATCATCTATATACCTAATCTTATGAAACGATACTCTATTTAAAATGAAACTTTCTTCCGAAATAAGAATAGACGAACACATAGCCCACGATAGAAATAAGTGCAGAGATGTTTTGGCCTCCACTCAGTCATGGATAAAGCATTCCACCAGCAGAATTGGTGACCAGCAAACTGCAGTATGATATATGAGTAATTGTGCTGCCACCAATCTCGAAAGCTACAACTGCTAACAAAATTAACTCAGTTGATTAAAACGGTACTTCCAGAAATTGAATTTTAACTACATAAGGAAGTAATTAACATTACGCAAGATGTGTTTCTTTATAGCCATAATTGTACAAGGGCAGGGTCAGCAACCCCTGTAAAGCTGCCGACGGCGCCGTTAATTTAAAATAACAATTTACACTACCAGCGAGTCACAATATAAACGCCTGTGAAATATAATATGAATACTAAAAGCAAAACATTAAAATTGATAGAGAATCTCCTTAAATATACATTATTCTAAATGCGAGCAATAAAACTCTGTACAAAGCGTGCGAGTTGAAACGGATCTCCACTTTGTACGGTCACGACTCAATACACGTCGGACGACAGGACGTCGACACGATTCTATAGAAATTTTACATTACCAACAGCGGATGCCGTTAGATAAACTTTTATATTGGTAACAATTTAACACCACGTTTTACCACTTTTAATATTATCACGCAATATACAGAAACATGGTGGAGCGCGACCTAAACATAAGGCCAACATTCGTCGGTCTCATTTGCACTACTCGTACTATTCGTACTTCGACTACTTGAGCATAGCCTTCACCCGCAGAAACTCGCAAATCTGGCGACAGCCTGCACAGAAAAAGTAGTCATCTAAATTGGCAAAGCTAGCGAACAAAGGCAGTTCGATTATCTTAATTTTTATCTTTCGACATCCATTCATTTAAATTCTTCAGTTATCACTTTTATACGTTACAATTCTTATACATTTTATATTTAAATTGATACGATATTTGAAAATAATAAAATCATACCACGCGACTATTATACAGAGAAGTGAGGTCATCGATATACGAGTAGCTCAAGGGATTAACACGCTGAAGTGGCAATTGGCTGATCATGTCTGTCGATGAACGGCCGATCGGTGGAGTAAGCGAGTTCTAGAGTGGAGACCGCGCTCGACAAACGTTGTATAGAACGCCCTCCGGCCAGGTGTAACGACTATCTGCGAAAGACTGCAGGCAGAAGCTGGATGCTGCAAGCCATAAGGTGCGGTTGCGCTCTTTTCAGGAGGACTATGTCCAGGACCTGGGGACTGAGATAGGCTGATGATAATGATGATGATAATGCGACAACATTAATAACTTACGTAATTAAAATCTTGCCAATTTACATAAAAAATCGTTGGCCGTGTCGTGATACGTCATGAACTTTATTCTAACGTTTTCTCACGCGAAGGAGCGATGAAAGTGCTTTCATAATTAATCGGTCCTAATTCGTACGGTGTAATCAATTAATACACTTGGGGACTGGAAAATGTATATTGTCGCATGCAACAGTAAGATTACACGTGTAAAATCACATTTGTGGCATGTAGGTTTTTATTTTATTGAAATTGGACACTGCATTATAGGATAATCGTAGATACATATCGTATATGTATGTATGTTTGTCAACATAATTGACATGGTCCTTCTTGAAGTGAACACTACATACAATAGAAAAATAAATTAGTTACTCTCATTTATTACATATACAATAACGTAATAAACAATTTGGTCAATTTGCTCGTTAGTCGCGTTGGTTGCAAGTGCGACTGACGATCGGGAGGTCCCGGGTAACGATTCCCGGGTCGAACACTACAAAAATTTTCTAATTTAAATTTTCTAGTAGTGGTTCGGAGTCTGGATATGAGCCCGATGCATGGCGATAGGCTCACCACCTATTCCATAATGGGACCTAAAAGTAACTGGTGAAACGTAGGAGTGGTTCTGCATTCCTCTGCCTACCTCTTCGGGGATCACAGGCGTGAAGTTACTTTTTAAATATTATTAACTTTATGGAAAAATATTTTAAATGGAAATAAAAATACTATCCAGACTCTTTAAATATAATTTTCTAAGTGTAAAAGTACATAACTAGTGACGTCACACTAGAGAGATTGGGTGGAATCTCATAAGTATGACTAGCTTTGACAAGGATGGAGGAGAGGTTCAAAAAATCATGAAATTTATGTAACGTAATTTATGAATGGCCTCTAACGTAGACCAGTCTTACATAATCTGAAAAATCACATTTGACTTCAATATAACCCAAGGTATGCCCAAGCATTTTTCTCCCACTCTCTTATCGTTCCACTGATGGACACGGGTGTGCTCTCAGATTGAGAGTTTCAAGCCCACAGTGTACCACACTAGCCAAGTGCAGGTTAGGAAACTTCAAACCTCTTAGAAAACAGCTTATGTATGCATATACTGTACATAGCAATACTAAAATAATTATCACCTTTGATATTTTCTTCATTACAGCAGGTGGAGGCCCGTCGTTGCTGTCCGTAGGAACGTAGAACATTTGGGTGTCCAACGATCCATCGGGCTTCGGAATAGGCTTGATCTAAAAGATGAACATTATGATTTTAAGTAACCAGCAATAAACGTTTTAGATCATTGTTTAAATCTTTATTTTAAGTACATTTAAACTAGTACAGTCAAACCCGTACACTTATGTCAATCATAACTATGCGTAAAAAGAAATGTACTAACGGAATAAGATATTTCTTTAAGGTTACCAACAAATGTACAGTTTATCAAACATTAGTGTTTCACAAATAAACATTGTTACCTTTATAGTAATACGAGGGTGTGGCGGCTCTGGATTCTCCATGTCTTGCGTCTTCTTCTTTCTCTTGTGTTTATGTGACTTAGAAGGAGATCGCAACAGATCCGGCGAATACCTCGATCGATGCTTCTCCTTTCTACGTTTCCTGTTCGCTTTGTACGTAGCGATGTCTGAAGACAGATTCGCTAATGTGTTCTCAATGGAACTCTCTATCGTCTTGCTATCCCTTTCTTTCGTATCGTTCAGAAGAGCTGAGAACGACAAATTTTGAGCATAGGTATCGTCCTTTTTTGCCGGTAGAATATTATTGGAATCGGTCGAATTTTCATTCTGAGAATCGTACGGACTGTCCGCGACGATCGGCGTTATCGACATCAGCGGAGTGTTTGTGAGTATCGGCGAGGTGAAGCTCCGTTTGTGGGGCTTCTTCGACAGCTCCATCGGGAGCGGAGTAGAAGTGTGGTCCTTCTTCGATTTCGCTTTCTTTTCCCTCTTCAACTTGACGTCCGCGCTGTCGTTACCGTCGCTGCTGAACTCGAAGGGCTTAATGGTGACCTTGATCGGCGAGACATTGTCTGGCGTAACGGTGGCCCCCAGCTGCAGCGGGCGCTCCGCGGCGGCGCGGGCGCGCGGCGAGGGCGGCGCGCCGCACAGGATGGCGCCGTCCTTGCTGTAGCGGATGCGCGAGCGCCGCGGCACCTTCTTCTCCAGCACCTCCGGCTCGGAGTCGGAAGTCTTATCGCACTCGGAACATTGCCTGCGAACCACATTCAAAGTGTAAATTGCCAGTTTACCTGTAAAACCATAGTGATTTTTTGAATCGATTCTTTTAAGAAAATGTTTAACTTATTCATATATTACGTGTCCCGAAAGGGTAGGCAGATATATAATGATCTGTAGATGTGTATTAATATCATGAACATGTAAATGTAACGGCTAAAACGTGGGAGTGTGATATATTCTCTGGCCACCTCTTCGCGGATCACAGGCGTAATATATAGTTTATAATGAAGGTGTTCAACGACGCTACCATCCGTAGAGCTTGCTCTTCTTGGGCGGGCGCTGCAGCGGCGGGTTGAGGCAGTGCAGGTGGTAGTGGTGGCGGCACGTGTCGCACGCCGCCATGAGGTGGCGCTCGCTGCGGCGGCCGCACGCGGCGCACGCGCGCGCCAGCATGGCGCCGTCCGCGCCCGCTGCGCACCGCACACACGGCTCTCCGTCACACGCACCCACTCATACTGCTAGCGTAGCTCGCATGCACTTCACGTCATCGACATTATCACGTATGCCATAGAAATGTCGCGTATGCGAAATAGCGTGTTAACTATTTCGTAAAAATTATATGTATTCTGCATTATATAGGTATTCACAGAAACAATTAAACGAGCATAATCACTCTTGACAAATGAAAAAAGTATCAAAAATCAGTCTCCGCTAGTTTTGACGCGAAGACTGGACAAATAAAAGTATCGATTCTATGACCAAAACGATTCTTACAATTTATTCTTACAAACTGCATTTTAATCTCTTACAGAAATATAAAAATCCCACTGACCTTCCAGTGAAGTTGACAACACTTTTCCTTGGCGTGCGTCCGGGTTGTCGCTAAGAGGAAAACCAACGCCCATCTTAAGTGCGGCCGCGGTGGGCACAGACATACACCTGCTGGTCCACTTATACATACAGTTTGAAACTTTGAAAGTTTTCAATATTCTGGTGGCATTAAGTCATGCAGTCCAATGTACGACATGCAATCAGATCAGACTAAGATTTTGCAACAAAACATTAAAGACACACATTTAAATTTTAATGAACTCACATTATGAATATTAGCATATTTAAATATGTTCATTTGAAATGCATTTTATTGTAATATTATATATACTAACGATATAATAAAAAAATTAGTTGCAGTGTCAAGATTATGTTAGCTCGTACTCCAATCACTAATATTTGGTAGTCTAAGATCATTACGCCAAATGTTATGTTCATAATTAACAAATTATACCCTAAACCACTAAAAATACTGTCCCAACACCAGTATGAATAAGTTCAGCTTTTTGGCCCAGCACATACTTAGGCATTATGTATAAATTCAATAAGCACATGCCAAAAATTGAACACACCACAATTTTATCTTTCTTACTTCACTTGTTAAGAACATATTACCATATAATATATGTCTCTGGTGTCTCACTATTCTCATGGTATATTAGTCTAAATATTTAAAAATATTACAAAATCATACAATGTCTTCTAGGTACATGCCAGGCCAAAGTATATTTGGTATAGTATAAATATATAATAGGTATATTTTATGTAAATATTACTTAAATATCAATTAATATTTCAATGTAACAAACATATTACATACCGCTTCTGCAACTGCTGGGGAGTAACTTTAGGTGTGGAACGAGGTATGACAGCCGGTACCAGAGGTTTCTCTTCCATGATGGGTGGCATGGTCTTATTAGGAGACAGAGCTATTATAACATTGTATATTTTCAGGAGGGCTTGCCTCATTGCTGTCATTTGTGCCAAGGCTTCTGTATTCTCTTTAGATGCCTGGAAAAAATACATGTCATTTTATGTAATGACTTATCCTTATCGGTATTATTTAAAACGGTATAGAGAAATACCAAATATGTAATTTAAAAAATGCAGGTGTAAGCATTTGCTACAAGTTATGAACACATTATAATGTTATTATTATTATACCAAATCAATATGCACCAATAAAAGATGTAGAAAAGACAGTGAATGTCTAATTAAAACAAAATAATAATAGCATATTGTTTTAAGTTGTATATGAAGAAAACATGAATAAATCCAAAGTAATATTAAAATATTATAAACGACAAAATATCTTTATATTATATTTATTGAGCTTTCAGAGTTAAACCAATGAATCAATTATGATGAAATTTAATATGAATAGTATGAGTTATAAAAAAGGACAACTAATTTGTTCAAGACATTTTACTTTTCATAAAAACGGCGCTCTCGATACGACACTGTCTATGGCCTATGGGTATGGAATTATTAACAATGACAAGGAGTTATAAAATTTTAATTTCAACTTGAAGCCATAAAAATCTGCATTTTATTTTACTCTCAGCAAAGCTAGCAATTAACTCGCATGATTGTTCAAGTGGTAGCGAGCGCGAGTGCCCATCGAAAGTTCCTGCTAAGTTCAAACCCCCAGGCAGGTTCTATTGGATTTTACTAACTAGAATTTCTTGTTAAAATTTCTAGTAGCTGGTTGGAGACTGGATTTGTGCCCGGTGGATCACCACTTCTTACATTGTGGGAAATAAACGTAACTGGCAAAACGTAGCAGGGTAACCACTCACCTCTGCATACCACTTCTGAACTTACAGGCGTGATATGACGTATAATATAATACAAGTACGGAAGCGAAAATGTGAATAAAAAAAGCGTGAAGCACTATTTAAAGTCCTATGTAAATCTCTCGTGTTTTAAGTACGTTTACCTCATCATAATCAGTCCTAAGCTTGTCATCGCCCGCTAAATACTTTTCATTTTCCTTGGTCAGCCGCTCCAGAGATTTCCTCAGTGAAGTGACGCGCGAGTTCCTCTCGAGATAATAGCCGACGAACTCGACGGAGAACGCCGGCGGCACGTGCCAGCGGCGGGACACGTCGCGCAGTGCTGCCATCTACGTGACAAATTACATTTTGTACATAACGGTGATGCTTATTGATATTCCTTTTGGCCACAGTTTTTCCACTTATGTAGGAAATATATGGAGCATACTTCATATACTTTCAGTTCTCATTGGTACTAGTGGCATATACCTTGTTAGTGTTACTGTTCAATCCATCTATGCAGCAAATATTCAACAGCTCTTAATTCCTGATATTGGTTGATGCTCTGATGTTGGTTGTCTTAATGCATTAAGACAACCAACCATTAGAGTCGACATCTAATGACTGCATCGAAGTACAAGAGCTAAAGTAAATTTTCGCACCCATTGCCGAATTGGAATCATTATGATTCTTGTTTATATTTTTATTTTAAAAAGGTTAAATTAAATAATTCCTGTTATTCTGGAGTAATCCTTGTTATTTCATTTAATTATTTTGTCTCGTTATAGTCTGTTTTGGTATGAAAGCCTTACCTGAGCATCTTGAAATTCCAAGGCATGTGTATCGATGCCCATACATTCCGCCTTGTGCTGGAACTTCCTCATGGCCGAGGCGCTGCTGTACAGCATGCGCGCCATTTTCTGTGTCGGCACTGTCGCACAATACAATTATAAAGCTGTGAATTATTATATTTCACTCGGAAATGTGACAGAATTGTTTTGTAAATAAAGCAAAAATTTACTCAGTAAATTCATCCTAATGCAGCACACACTAGTTAAGTAGTAGTTATTATCAGAGTGATGAAAAGGCAACTTACCCCAAGGGGGGTTCCTGTTTTCTTTCTGTAGTGCGTACTTTTTCCTGTATCGCACCAACTTTCGTTGAATTCGGAGCTCCTCTGCTGTGCCTATTTTTTGGACCAACTCTTCTCTCCTAGAAATGACAAAAAAAAATTAACATACTAAAATACAATTTTCTATATCTATTTTCTGGTTATAAGCTTTTAAAACTTATGGATTGTTAAACACATTTTATTTTACTTTACAGATGAATTGGCAAATATAGAGGAACCTCGTCAGTTGTTGTTTAATAAATTCGTTAATCGTTTTCACATACAAATGTGTAAAGCACAAAAGTGTTCGTTGATATTTATACTTTAAAGATTAGCAACCACAAGTCTCTTCTCACCTCCTTTCAGTCCTCAGCTGCAAAGCCAGCCAATTCCGCTTCCGTTTCTTCACGAGTGCCTTATCAGAGTGCAATCTACAGTGAGCGTAAAAGGGGTCTGCTTGCTCGACTTCTTCAGAATGGGCCTCAGCTAATAGACCTTCACGTTGACCACTACAATATTTAAATTGAAACAAAAGATCAGTGATAATATAAACGAAATTCTTTTTACTCTATTCAAGAGTGTTTTCTCTGTAATGACACAGAATATGTCGAAAACTCTACTTTAAAGTAAATTTTTGTATTGCTATATGAAATAACATACTCTTAAATTATTATTCAAAAAATAAAAGTATTTTAATGGTTTTAAAAACCCTGCCTCTTTTTATAACATAATTGGTAATAATTGTAAACGTAACATCACGCCTGTAATCCCCGAAGAGGTGAAGATCAGGACTTCCTGATCGGCAGCGACACTTACGCACGCAACCAACACGACCAATGAGGAAGTCTTAAAGTAATAATTGTGTTTATTATTATTGCTACATTACCAAGCCAAACCCCACATGGGGCAGCTAGATAATTAATAGAATAATTTCAATAGGTATTACTATTTTATAATTTATAACTGTGTATAATTGTATATTACACACCAAGTAACATGGAAGAAAGTCTTGCAGAGTCCAGCATCGCAGCCAACACACACACCAGTACGAGCTAACGTCGTATCTTCACACAATGCACAAGATCTGGCTCCCCAACGGGAATATGCCATCTCAAACAATGTGACCCCTGATAATTTCTCCACCTAAGGATAGATACAATTGAATTATATAATTTTACCAGTTTCAATGTATGTATTGCAAAAAATATTTAAGATCCATCCAGATTCCAAGTTAATATCAATATTTCATTCCATTAAATTGCTGGCAATAATTGATAAATGTCAGAATACCACTGAATAGTCTCAATAAAATCTATCTTAAATGTTCAAAAGTATCAAATAAAAGGATACCTCTGAAAATGCAACTCCAGGCACATATAGAGCACAAACAAGGTGCACCCAGGCACCAACTTCTGTCTCCTTAAATATACCACCTGGAAAAAATAATTAACACTGAACATGATTTAATTTGCTTGCCATCTTGCACAGACCCGTGATCTCTCCTAAGCTCCTAACATAAAAACATAACATCACACCTGTAATCCTGGTAGAGTTAGGGAGAAGAGTGATGATGTACACTTCCAAGTTCCACCAGTTACATTTACTTTTGTAAACCTCATTTAATCATAATTTTTGTGTCATCATAAATTTTGTCTATGTGTGTTTATGACTGTCAAGCATATAAACACATTTATATGCATATAAAATCACATAAATGCTTAGTGTGATAATAACATAAGTAAAATTGCACATAATTAACATATTATACATGTAACATTAAATACATGTAAATCTTATTACCTTTATTAGGGCATAGTTCACAATTGGGATCAGTGACTCCAGCCTTACAGGCTTCACAGAACCAAGGTTCAGTGGATGCCGAACTGATTGTGCTTGACTCACTGGTAACATCCGACACACCATAGCAACCTAGTAACAGAATTTTTATCAAAACCTTTTGTTACATAAATAAATAAGTAAAAAGCAGATACAAATCCAAATCCTAGCAACATCTTCAACCCAACCAGGTCCCAAACAACAAAGATGCAATAAACTGGAAAAACATTTCATTATCATAGTATCTCCTTCAGTGATTGATTGATTTTCGTCGAGAACAGTCGTGTCCCAGTGCAAATATTGCTTGTGTAAAGCGCTGACGCAGCGTCAACGCCGGCACGGCCGTCTGCGCGCAACCACCGCGATGATCCACTTATCAATAGTGCAACACTACAATTTTAGTGTGTTAACAACTCTTAAGGCGAAGTTATTCCTAATAAGTTTAGCTTCATCTAGCCGAATTAAATTAAAAACAGAAACAGAAGAACATCTGTTATACAAACATTATACAAAACAAAGACTTCATCATCACGTGAATGTTGAGGCTGTCCAGCTCCTTGACACTACAGACATAGCCAGGCGCCTTAAAAGGACAAAACTTTTTGAATCAGTGCAGTGAAGTATTTTATCAATAACAAAAATGAATCGAATTTAGTGATAATTAAAGAACAAAGTGTCTTACCCTTAATAGAGATATAAAGAAATGTGTTGTTGGACATATTCTTAGCTAGTTTATTTAGCAATTTAAGTTAGAATTAAGTTATTCATTATCCTCATAGGCTAGATCGTAACTTATTGAAAAGGTAAAAAAATTAGTGTCTATTACTGTTTTTACCTTCGTGTACTGTAACACCACAGCCATCACATTCCACTATTTCATTAAAGTCATCACTTCTGGAACCCAGGCAACCGGCACAGATCATTACAGAAGCTAATTCACCTGGAAACTTTAAGATAGGCCTTTTGTCAATAGTAATAAAACTTTTCTGGGGAAATTTTAAAACTTATTAACAACTAATTCTTAAGTTCCTTACTAGAATAACATCTAGAATATGTAAAACTAATAGAATTGTGTAGTTATGTTATTATTCTACTTTTAAATTCAAATCATCATTTATCAAGTAACAACATAATTTCAACTAGTGGTTCGGAGTCTGGATTCACGCCCAGTGTATGGTAATAGGCTGACCACCTTTTTCACAATATGTACTACCTACTGAAAAATGTGAAACATAAGGATATACTACACATTACTGCCTAACTCTAAAGGGATTACAGGTGTGATATTGTTTTTATCCAAAAATCTAAAAAATCTAATATCTAGGCCACTTAGAGAAGCTACTTTGAGGTATTCTGTAAGGTCACTACATAAAGTATGCAATCATCATACACTGAATGGATGGCATAATGATCAGTACAATATGTATGTACATACAAATAAATATATAACAAAAAATTAAACATTATTTTCAAGTGTATTAATTAATTTTTAAAAATTATTAAGAAAAAAAAAAGAAAAAGTAACTTCACACCTGTAATCCCCGAAGAGGTAGGCAGAGGAATGCAGAACCACTCCCACGTTTCACCAGTTA
>DWTO01002480.1:0-13920 GCA_018244755.1 Jemadia pseudognetus
GTCGACGAACATCATGTAAATTTCGACTCTGTGTTTAACACTGTAAATATCAAATTCGATTGTAAGAATGTCGTTTGAGTTACAACACATTTTATATGTGTGTATGAATATGACAAAAGTTCAATTGTGCCATTATTAACTTCACAACGCCTTAATGATTGGACGTATCGTATTATAGAAAAAAAGGGAATAGCTATTGATTGGTATTGAGGTTTTATAAAAGGCTTACTACTTGGTATTGATATACGATAACTAGATTTGCTAAATAGCGAAGTATCGAGCTTTTCAGACGCAAATGAATGTGACGTTATAATATTTGTGTACGTACAAGGCAAAAGACGCCAAAGACAATTGCGAAGAAACAAAAATGAAGCCGACGTACCAAAATGGGCGAATATTACAGGATTAAGAATCCTTGGTGAACTCCCAAATATGCAATGCCTCGTGCACATACAAATAAAATGGTCTAACATCACGCCTGTAATCCTCGAAGAGATAGGCAGATCAGTTTATAAATGATGGTAACGGATAAACAGAGTAGGGGTGTTTTTTCTAGAGTATCTATAAGTTAAACTCGCAACGATCAAGACTTTTATAACTTGAACAAATCCGTCCAAAACTAGCTGACAAGAGGCTCAGAAGTCTTTGAAAGTTGCGTGCGTGATTTCTGTAAGGTTCTATTTCTGTGATCAGGTCTGTAAGAACAAAAATATATGTCAGTTGCTGCTCTCTACTTACGGAGTGGTATACACTGAGTGTTTAATAATAACAAACTTATAACATACAAAAATATAAAAGTCAGTTCGTGTCTATACATAATAAATATTTATGTTTAAAAACCTGAACGTATTTTACTGGAAATTAAAATATTAAGTTAATTGAGCATCTGTACAGCGCACCTGTCAATGGCAGCGTCGTGGCAGGCATGGTTAAAATTTCAAAATAATATTAAAAATAAGCTTTTCCATTTCTGTATGAACTGTCATTAAGGATGTCATGAATTTGCACTTTCATTAAGTCTTAAGACTTAATCCGCAGTTTGGCAGAAATTAAAAGAATAATTTAAAATTAATATCGTTGCAACTCGCTTTCCCACTCTTTCAAAACTACGAAAAAAGTTCTTGGTAAAAAATACAATTTGTTTCGTTATATTCAGACATCAAAAACTTGATTCGGCCGAAACAATTCCTTATTGTAATATAATTTTTTTATTAACACCTAAACTAAGGTTCGAATCTTTACGAAATAATAACGGTTACATCAAAAGACAGTCGCTATCAAAAGAACTAATTAATGCATACGGACAATCACATCCCCGTGTTTTCACGATTTTTTTAATTACAACCCAGCAGATGTTTTGTTCCGCAATAAAAAATAAAGCACCCGGATATACAATATAAAAAATATCCTCTCCTAAATATTCATCAAACAAAGAATAATCAAGGATGACGCGCATCCAAACCGGTATTCAATTAGACATACAAAAGAAATTGTTTGCGGGGAGGACCGTCTTGTTCCAAGCAACTTTAATTATTCACCATACGATCAAGTCCCAGATTCTGCTGAAGCAAATGAATCACACGACTCCAATAGCATCTCTAATGACACTCAAATCACGCACAATGGCTCAAGAAAAAACCTGACCCCCTCAAAGAATTTATGAATCGAATTAAAAATTTCACTATCCTTAAAATAAAGCTCAAAGTAAACACGCATGCTCAAGAAGACAGTCTTAGACTTTAATATGCAAAGCAGTATGCAAAATTTCAACGGGTAGGGTCACCGTAACAGGCTATGCAAATCTCCGTGCGAAGTTAAAAGTAAAAAACAAATAGTGAAAAAACCGCTTGTATGGGATAGTGATAAACATAAAAACAATTTTTTGTATTGTGTAAGTTCGCTTGCATATATTAAAAAGTGGCGGGCCCAGTATCGTCCCTTGTGCTGCTCCTTTCTCACAGGTTACGTATGGTATGCAAATTGGTGATACTACTTAATCTTTTATTTTAATGGCATCTTATTGTGTTTAATCCATTCAGTCTTTGTGGGGTGAGTAGTCTGAATATGATGAGAAAAAAATGGAGTATATAAAATTAATGATTCAACGTATGCAAATTTTTTACTGTCTTCGGCTGTGGGAACTGTAAGCTATAGTTTTCCGGGGTCCCGTTGGAAGGAACCGTTAACGTATTCCTGGAGGACTCGCTTTATTTTAGATAACATTACAATAAGGCCGATATACATATGATTACATACAAAACTTAGGTTCAATAAATGTTTACAAAGCCATCATAATTCCTTAATATTAGTCCGTATGGTTTTTTAGACAGTGTTTTTTTTTAAATAACTGCTCTTAGGGCAACGTTTAATAAAGGTAATATATTTTATAGACATTTTGATTAATGGATTATTTATCAATGAAGGGATTTTTTACATCGTATGTTCAGACTCTGTAATTATAAGAAACTACATATACATATGACTTGGTCGTGATTATGGTCATTTTAATTAAAAAAGCTGTATCGTAATATGACAACCCGTTACGTTGGTGACGGTCTACATGCCGTACAAAAGGGATCAGCTATCACCTGAATTAATTATAAATAATAATTAATTCAGGTGATATCGTGTGGTAATTATAAATAATAAGTAATTCAGGTGATAGTGATAGGTGATAATAATTACAAAAACAAATTAAAATAATTTTGCCAAGTGAAATACTATTATTATTTACTTTACATACCTATTGCTGCATTGTAATTGTTTTTATGTCATATTTTTTCTTGTTACAGGTACGTATTTACGTCTTCTACGGCTTTCATCAGTAAGTACTTGAACATTGAAGCTTTGAACCGTCATGAATAAAAACAAAAAAAATGTGTGCAGTCTCAAAATAGACTTGATGGTCAGCTGTTAAATCGATACAGAGGCTAGCGACATCTATCGAAAAGTAATAGAATGAACTATGTTATTTCAAGTGCTTGTCGCTAGATGGCTCTGAATGTTTTAATCTGATAGAAGATTGGAATACACGATTCTATATAAAACAATAATATATGAAGAATATCTTTTACTCTTACTTTACTGCGATAATTAGCTGATTTATACGCACATATAAATAAACCGGTCCGTTATACTAAACTTTTATCATATTCTACATAATAAATTATAGAATTGATATTTAAGTTTGATGTCCGTTATAAATGTAAATTTTACAATCTTTCTTAATCCAGTTAATTTAAGTCCGTAATCGTCATAGAATCAGTTTAAATAACCATTCAATGTATAATTTGTTCATGTTATAAATGACACGTGCCAGAGAACTATTACAGTTAGTACTTGAGATTTTTGTAGTTTTTTTTTATTATCTTAGTCATGTAAGTCAATTAAGAAAAATAAAATGTAACTAAAGTTGTAATCTGTCCAAGTTCAAAATTATTTTGATAAATAATATAGTAAGTATGTATTTAGTGGAATTATGACTTTTACAAAACCAGTGCAAAAGTGGCATCTTAAATTTATTATACAATGCCTAAATATTAAGCATCTCATTTATCATTATTATTTAATCTTAAAAAATATATTTTAGCTTTATACCATTAGCGTACATTAAAAATTACGAAATTGATCAACCTTTGACCAAACCAGAATAGATAGTAAAATGGCAAATCCGAAGCACGTCTATTTTTATCAAAAAGAATTATTATCAACAACATAAAGCCGGCGCATGCGCAGCTCCACACAAACGCACACGCAACACAGATACAACTTTTGAGAGCACACATGTATTCCATACGTATACATATAACGCACGCACACATTGAACTAGTATGAAGAATGACTCGGGCCATGTGGTAGCCGGCGAGTATTTTGACGAATTCCGATTAGACCACGTTGTGCGTTGCACCAGCGGGACCGGTGTTGCTAAAATGTTTGTAATGTGTGTGACATTGGTATGTCACACTGTTCCCTTATTGACATTGTGACACTAAATTTAACATATACTATTAATGAAGGTATGACTCACACCTCTCTTGTATTTTGGGTTGAGCTGACTATTTTCAGTAGCTCAGCTATCTACAGTTCACCTCTAACGTAAGTCACAATCCTATGAATTATTAAGGTAACGTTTCTCTCCGACGCAATACTGATGATACCTGCAACGCAGTATTATTTGTTTAATTGATTAAAGTCATTACAGCTTATTATACTGGTTTAATAGATTGTTTAGTTACATGATACAGGTTTCAGTGGTTGAAAGAATTGTTTCTTGGATTGTTAAAAATTTATCATTATAATCTTCTACAACAGCGAGCATTTTTTAAAATTATTCTAAGACTAGTTATAGGGACATATCGTCTAGTCACAGTAAGAAGTGTAGACTTTCGCGCATAATTGCCGGTCACTTACATGTCATGTTAGTTGCATTCGAAAAATATTGACGGACAATTATTTTAATATGGGTTATAAAACCATTAAACGTAACATCACGCCTTTATCCCCGAAGAGGTAGGCAAAGGAGTGTAGAACACTCACACATTCCACCAGTTACGTTTACGTCCCACTATGGAATAGGTGGTGAGCCTATTGCCATGCATCGGGCACAATGACATATCCAGACTCCGAACCACTACTAGAAAATCTAAATTAGAAAAATTCTATAGTCTCTGACCTGGGAAACAAGCCGAGGATCTGCTGATCGGTAGTCGCACTTACAACTAACACGCCGAATGAGGCAGTCAAGGGTAATAATTGTATTAAATTAATAATAGCTAATAATTCCAAATTTATCCAACCGATACTGCCGTCTTAGCAGTCACGGCGCCTCCCATGACGTGTCTGCGCGAGGGGGGGAACAAACCTGATTTTCGGTCTATGTTGACCTTGCAGCGGACGCGTTACGTCACATGCTATAATGCCTTAATTCCTTATCACCGCCGAGTTAAACTACACCTTAATAGTAAATAAATAAGATCGCATTGAAATTGTAGACTGTGTATTTCTATTGTGCGTTTCGTATGATTACAACTGTGTTCAAAACACAATCGTTTTTGCACTTTATGATGTTCGAGTACAGTTCAAATACCAATACAATGAGTTGGTGTATAAGACGTTTGGGGAACGAGCTACGGGTATAGTATTTCGCTACCTACTCCGGAGGTTTTTCCGGCTGTGCCTTCCGCGTTTGTTTCATTATCGTGCTGTTGTACTTAACGTTGTTTATTGTGTCTGTGACTGTACTTTGGTCGGAAAAGAGCACCCGGAATCGTCGCTTGTCTGCTTGAATGATTGTTGTCGTCGATTTTCACTTTTCTAGATGACTGTACGCAATTTTTAGATTATGTTCACACCACAGTGCACGTGATAGCTTCGCTCCGGTCGTGATTGATTGAGATCGGAGCTGAGGGAAGCTAGTGTGATCGTTCAACTTGTTTCTTAAGAATATCTCTATGATACTGACACTGACCTCCACTGTAACGTTGCTGTGGTGGGGATCGGCTCGTAGCTAATGGCAGAACTTTCTGGCACATTTTATTATTACTACAGCCGGATCAGCTGTGTCAGTTGTACTGCGGATAATGTGTTAAGATATTATGTAGCTCTTAAATTTGCCTGTATAACTCAGAATACGGGTTGTATTGGTTCATATTTAACAGAGTACATAATATTATATTCCTAAAGCTGGTTACTGTCGGATAATAATGGTAAAAATTGTTAATGATATCAGGAGTATCCAGGAATCTCTGTGCTAGCTCGCTCCACTCTTAAATTCAAATGTAAGAGTGTAGTGAGGAAATACCACTCCACCAGGCTCCATCCATATGGACGCTCCTAACTTTTATCGTTGGTTGTAATTACGAAGGCCAATTTGTAGGTCAGCTCCAATATATAGCAAACCTTCCAAGGAAGTTAACTGTGAATTCTTTACCTAAATTACTTGAAAGAAAGCTTTTTTTGTAAGCTATACAAGGACTTCGGAAAGCTATAAATTAATAATTCATGTTACAGACTTACTTTTTCCATTTTGATTTTGTGTTGAATTATTGAAAAATACATTGGTTTAATATTTCTTTTGTAAAAATACCAAGTGTCATTAAAATCTCTAGAGTCTTTTACATTTATCGCAATATGATAATACTGATATACCTATGTATGTTCTATGTAGCAAAATCTAGATTGTATCAAGTAGGTACACAAGAAGATTTAATATCATCAATGATCGGTTAGTGGCTTCAATTAAAACCTTTCATTTTGAGAGTCCGGGATTCAAATAGTGGCACGTACCTCTAACGTTACAAAGTTACGTCCATTTTATTAGCATAAAAATCACATGTTATAGCGGAAAGCGAAAACACAGTAAGGAATTTTTAAAACACAATAAGGATTTTTTAAAACACAATAAGGAATTTATAAAATACATTGGACTTCTGTACATTTTTATTTTCTCATTCTGGCGGGAAACCAGTTTCCAACAGAGTAATAATAAACTGGCCGATGACGATGATAATCATTGTGGTGATTACGACTTTTTCCTATATTACTTTGAAACGCAAAGACCGAATTCAAACGTTACTTCGCCAAGTGATTATTAAAATACATAGAATTATTATTAAAACTTTTCGGTCTAGGCACTCGCGATCCAGCCGCGAGGAAAGATAATTTTTGATAACCAAATTATAATTACACCAAACTGGTTCCCCATTACGCTTTTTATGCAAATTAACAATTCGTATGCAATTAATACACACAATAATACCTAAGCCGTACAGAAACTCGTTCCCAAAAAGATTTGTTTCGTGCCTCGCACAATTAATATTCATTTCAAATTAATTTATTGCCATTTTATGACAGCCGACTTGTGAATGTTACTTTTTAATTAGCTCCGAACTTCAATAACTTACGTCAACTGCGCCGTTCGCCCAGTGGCTAATGACCCTCCCTAACTTAAGCCAAGGGTTGTGGATTCCGTTTCCGCGTAAAAAAATATCTTAACGGTAAGTAACAAAATTTGTTCTGTGTCTGTACATAATTTCGTAAGTAAAGGTTTATAAAACATATTCCAGTTAGGTATAGGTATGGTTTATTTATCTTACGCTATTTCATATGTATGGCTCCCATAGCGCAGGCGCTGACTGGTTACGAATGAAATAGCCGTATGTAAGTAATCACAAGATTATTATTGTAGTTTCCATGTCGATGGTTTATTTGAATATGTGAATTTCACACAGGAAAAATATGTATCTATCGTAATGCTTGCGATCCAAACCTGTTGCGTCTCAGACTTGAATGTTCGGTGGATGCTTGTACACGCATCGCCTACGTTCTAGATGTTTCGAAATTCTTGTTCTATGTATACACATTGTATGTAATTATGTACTATGAATATATGTTAATAGGATTACCCCAGTTCCATAAGACTTGAAACGTAACAGGTGAAACGTGGGAGTGTTAAATTTATCTACCAACCCTTTCGGGGAAAGGCACACGTAATGTTGTGTTATGTACTAAGCTTTCATAAGCCGTTTAAGAGTTAGAACAGTTTGAGACGAGCTTTACTATGCATATTGTTCTCATATACTATCAATAAACGTTGCAGTGTTTGTTCTGGTAAGTAGGCTAATCTTCTGTCAACAAGAACTCGCTGAAGAATTAAGCTTTACATAGATGTGTCACGACTATCGAAAGTCACCATCCTCCTCAATAATATGAAATAAACTTCTACTTTTTCTCATACTGATGAGACCCCGAAGCGTAATGACGGAACTTGACAGTCCAAACATAGCTGAGAAGCAGCAACGCATTGATGTCTATTCCTGTGTATAAATATGTATGTGTGCGAAACTAGCTTCCAATAGCAAACCTGTTTGCGAAGATCAATTAATTAATCAAAAATACCCATAGTCCATTAAAACAATAATAAGTCTCACATTGGCGATTAGATAGAAAACTTTTTCGTATGCACATGGTAGGTAATTATTATACATATTATAAATAAATAAAACCATCAGCATGAACAGGAATATAATTATAAGTAGGTAATTTTAGAAATAAGAACATATGATAGTGACGATTGAAAATTCATTATTAAAAACAAAATGTTTTGTACCTCTAAAATTCATTCAAATTATAATATATTCCCTTTAATAGATATCCATTAATAAACTGTTTAACGTTCACTATGATATTTGTTATCTATTCAACACGTTTATTAACATATTCGGATCGTAAAACGAATGTGACCGATTGGTTATTTTGAATAATTTATTACATACAATAAAAGTTCTACCTACTTTATTACGCAAATCAATTTTTTCATCAGTCAGATAAAGCTATAAAAACAAAACTTTCATTATACCATCTTCACACGACCCGAGTACAAAAACAATTCATGTAACTTGGTAAAGTTTTTCGAACGCTTGTCGGCCATTTTGTTTTTGTTTACGCGCGAAAAAAAGCGAAACCGCGCGGATTGTTTTTGTTAAAGGTTTTTTTTATATAAAAATACTGGGTCACTGTGTTTCTATTTGTCCTTTGACTGGTTTTATGTCGATTTTTATTTAAATTCCGCAGTTCTGAGTCACGATAACTGTTTTCTGCATATTTATACCTATAAATAGTTATTGGCCGTTTAATATATTCAAGTTAAATATGTATTCGTATATATAATTAAAGCTTGATTTAGCTCAATTGTTTGTGTACAGCTTTTTTTAGATATTTCGACTCATTCGATCAGATATTTAATGTTTGATTCTAATGCTCTGGCATTATTTAGGCACATAACTTTTTAGCGTCACCGCAAATAAACCTACTTAACAGTTAGGTAGAGTTAGTTTATTGCTTTATTATTTAAAATACGTATAATTATGGAATATTTTAAATGAATTAATCGTTAAATTGAATCTCTCAGGAAACAAAGCAATAATTGTGTGTAGGCACATGGTTTTCTAGTACACTGGAATCCTTGCGATGTATTTTGTGTTTAAAATAAAAAATTTATTTAGTTCCACACAAGTTACTGTGATAAATTAAGATACATATACACTGAATAATTAATTTTATTACATTTATTGATTAAAATATTAATATGTAAATTTTCTAAAACAGCACAAAAGAAGGAAGGATACAAGCAAACAAATTAATTTTGATCATTTGCACTTTAATTTGTGCATCGTTTAAAAACACCTTATAGTGTTCTATGTAAGGGATCTAATTAAGGTCATGTATAATGTACGTTTTATAGTGTACAAGATGATTCAATACACCACCGTAATTCTCACGTATCGCAGTACTCCAATACCACAGTCATATTCTTAAGTATTTTTCCATATTTGATTTGATCTACGCTTTCCAAGAATTATATTCTATTTATCTATACAAGTGTGAGCCCAAACAACTAAGTCTTGCAAATACAGGACTTTGTCTTATCGTACTCTTTCAATGAGTCAATATAATTCAAATGCAAATATTAATAATAAATTTGAACAAGATTCTAACAAAAAAATTGATGGAAGAAGTTCGTATTTGAGGAAATAATAGCTCAGCTATTCGAATAAATTGTACATCCGCATGGGAATGATATACGTATGAAAATTGAACCCTCTATTGTAAATACATATTAATAATCCATTATAATACTCATATTTTTTGTTCACATTAGTTTTTAAATATTTTCTAACTTATGACATGAAACGACAAAATAGGACAAGAAAATTGATTGTCTTTCTTCGAATATATTTATATTATGTCAGAAATAAGATAAAATATTCCTGTATCTATCAAACATATGTTCGCATGTTTTCAAGATTAGGTTGTAGTGCATCAAAATTTACAATTTTGAAATATATGACATAAAATTACCGGAAGGGTATCCGATGGTGCATACCTGGCCAGTATGTTGGGTGAGACAATATCGATAATAATACAAGAGATTCTCAACCCGTCGTTTGATTTTTAGTTTTTCTCCCAATTCCGCAACTTCTTTAAGAAACGTCTGACGTTTTTTGGATCTCCCTCATTGATAAGAGTCAAAAAGGCGAAAATTCTAAATTTGAACCTAGAATACCGCCTTTTGGCATGTTCACAGGTTTGAAATATTTGGAGAAATACAGCAACAGTTTTTGAAAGCAACTGTTGTTAATCTATAAAAGCATATAGGTATGGGTAGGTACCTTTTGTGATATTTGGCTGGTAATACCATCCTTAATTAAAACAAAAGATTAAAATTTTAATTCAACAAGCTTCAGCTGGTTTATCACAAAAACGAAGCTGACAGCAGATAGATAGTTACATTTATCATATTAATGTTATATAATACATAGTTATTATATACATACATATATACTATTATTAATACACGGTATTGAAATAGAATCGTGAGTAGGTATCGTTTGTTTCGCCTTCAACTTAAATCCTTGACTTTGTTCGCATGACGTAATTCATCTCGAAACATATGAACTTGAATCGCACCACGAAACGCTTCGGTAAGCGAGAAAAAAAAACCCAAATATATTAATAACAGGTATTGTGCTCTATAGAACGTACAATTATTAATTATCCTACAGTTTTTCAACATTTACGAAGGGAGCGATGATGGAGTCTTTAAGGACAGAGATATTAGCAAATCTGCTCTGCCTACTCCGTTGGAGAACTGATGTGAAAATATAACAATAATAATCATGTTGAATTTTGGATGGTATCCTTCGTATCCTTTCAAATTTGGATGTCATCCTACCTTACCGGAAGCCCTGGACTTGGATGGTGGGATTTTAAACGCATTCTGAGTTCAAATGTCCATTGCTATAGAGGTGAAAGTTAAGGCAAGTTATACACTTTAAATCCTTTTTCAAAGTGTTCAGAAAGGTATGTGGAATCAACTTACCTACTATCAGCCAGTTTAATGGACTATACTCTTCAATTTCCTCATTACGAGACGAGAACCATGTCAAACAATACAAAAAAAACAGTTGATGGTGTTGTACTGATTTATAGAGTAAACAAATAAATACTGATTTGATTTGTAAGTATGAAAGGGAAATTGTTAGAAGGGAAATTGGTAGAAATCAAGTAATAAAAATAAAATCACGATGCAAGCAACAGAAATAGTTAACTGGGGGCATACATGCTATATAAGCAGAGGGCGAGGTGCGACAACGCTCAGTGGGGAAGCCCTACGTCGAGCAATGATTATACGTAGATGCGAGATTTATGCTTGTCTGATTTGAACTAGAAGGTCTTACACTCCAATGAAGAAGTAAGTGAGGGTTATATCGCCTGTAATATATCGCTTGCTTAGCAACATATCTACATGTTTGACATCAACGCTCTGGCCCACGAAGTGATTGACGCAAACATTAGTCTAATGTGTGCTCCCATGCTGCCGG
Organism: Jemadia pseudognetus; assembly: GCA_018244755.1. Lineage (NCBI taxonomy): Eukaryota > Metazoa > Arthropoda > Insecta > Lepidoptera > Hesperiidae > Jemadia > Jemadia pseudognetus. The sequence continues at coordinate 11,382 of DWTO01002480.1, forward strand.
TAGGGTGACCTCAATTCTGTGATCCGTTCCCAATTTGAGTGTTCCGATCCTTTCATTTACTGTCTTATCGTATTGATATTGTCTTATTTGGAAATCATATAAAAAGGTGATAGCGAATTCTTGATCTTGAGTTTTCTTTTAGATTTTTTTATACAGTTTTCAATTTCCGAGTTAACAATCGAAGATGCGGGGCAAAAATGAACGCATATCCATATGCATGCATTTATGCCGTCATTGTGGTTATAAGATATAGACATCTAATAAAATGGATTTAAAACGTCGAAACATCTCAGGAAAGTTCTAGAACGAGAAATATATACAAAATTTCTTATAACAAGTATTCATGGTGATCCTATTAACAGGTTTTTAGCTAAGCTAGAACTCGACCTCACGATCGGATCGCGGGGGGAACGATCCTAAATAATGCTCGCCAACATCAAGTATCTGTCATCATCAACATACATTTACACGCACTTGTAACACTATTGTTGTATATAAAACTATGAACCAGCCGAGGCTGTACATCACGAATATTTAAGAACATAGACATTTCTATGACGAAATATTGGTATTAGTAAATGACCCCGTGGATATCAAAAATTGTTATCTGTTAATTAAGTAGTGTCCGAACCAATTAAAAATAATGTCTTGATTTATGTCCTTTTCAGACATCTACTTATGTATATATTTGGCTTGAAAAGTGGCTTATATCTTTGCAATAACTATAATAAATATATTTGGAAGGCAACATAAGCTGATCTAAAATAGTAATTAATTGTAATTTTACATATATTGATAACAAATTCTTAATATACATTTTATTTTTTTATCCGTTACTTTTGTTAAGTGCATATGTCATTTTATATTCGATGGTCACCATAACCTACTACACGAATGCAAATTTTACTAAATATACAAGATTTTCTTATCTATTTCTTAGTTTCGACCGTAACTTAGTATTCATTACGGATGTTATTACTTAGTCAAAAGTATAAGCGAAATAAAAGCGTATGGTCAACCCCCGCACGATCGTTACGCATCGGTGTAACGGACAGCCTGAGTAATAGTGATCTAAACATTTCCATGCATCAAGTGTTGGAGAATTCAAATCATAAGAGCCACAATTCAATACGGTGTGACATCACCATATATTACATCAGATGTAAACGTACTTAGTAGTTTTTGTATATAAATCATCGATTTAAAATATGAATAGTTCAAAACTTCAACTCATATTTTGAGACATCATTATCATTATAAAAAAGTCATAAGATACTCAAATCATTACATATTTGCATTGAGTCAGAATGTTATATTGTAATTTTTAGATACGTTTTTTTTTAAAGACGCAAAAACACATGGAAACTTGTTTACATAGTAACAACGCGGTAACGATGAGAGTTTATTTAAGTTTTAAATATATGTTTTTTGAACTGTACATGAAGTACTTTTGAATTTGTAATATTAAAAAAAAATTAAAGAAACAACAACACGCCAGTATTTCACCAGTTACGATACGCGCCCCATGAAGTTAGAGGTGAGTCTCTTGACAAATGAAATTGCCAAATATTGCAGAAACGAGACAGGAAAGTGACAAATGAAATTAATTCACTATGCAATTTACAATTGAATAAATGATGAAAACAATTAAGACAGTTTTATATTGGTAATTGTTTTTAAAAATATGATAGGCCAGCGTCTGGTCGCAATCAATTCAATGCGTTCTAAGGTTTATCATCCTTGTCTGGGAAAAGCCTATTCAATCTCGCTGTGATGAGGCCTAAGTTTTGTGTCTGGACGCTTGCAGAGAGTTCACTCCTTGGCATCTGGATACGAAACGTGGAACTAGTAGTAGTATCCTTTAGTAGTGTGAGAGTGGCTAACTCAGTCCTGTGTTCTTAAATACATATACACCCAGACACTCAACGAATACAAGACATGGAGTTTTAAATTAATTAACGTTAATGTTAAATTATAACAATTGTAGTACAAATATTATTTAATATAATTATAATCATTTGCCATAATAGACGAATTTCAAATTATAATATTGAAATGCCGGTGAATATTATAGTTGCCAATTAACAACAGACATATAAAATGAAATACAATAATGGCTGATGGGAGCACACAATAAGAAAAAACAAAAGAAGAATCACAACATACTTACATATTCGTATTTAATAAACAAATATATTCACGGCGAACTCAATTGTTTAAGAATATAATACCTACATAGGCATATGATATGGACTTCTGTAAATAACGTTTTAAAATACCCAAATACGGTCTTGTTTTTTTTTACACTCACGCCGACGTTCTCCAAAGGGGTAGGTAGAGCGTGTAGTACACTCTCACGATCCACCATTTGAATACTACGTTCGTCCCAACGTGGAATTGTGACTGAGCCTATTATCATTAACCGGGCACTAATTCAAAATAAGAGCTACTAAAAGAAATTTTACGTAACATCACGCCTGTTATCCCCGAAGAGGTAGGCAGAGGAGTGTAGAACACTCCCATAATTCACCAGTTACGT
>DWTO01002481.1:0-13916 GCA_018244755.1 Jemadia pseudognetus
TTTCTAGGTGAAATCTTTTAACCAGAATTTTGTCAGCATGGCGGATATGGCCCTAACCCTTCTCATTATTAGAATATATATAGGTATATATTTATATCTCACGGCGCAGCGATGAAACTACCCCTTGAGGGACCTAGCGTCAAGGTAATTTATTAAATAAATTATTTCATAGTTAAAAGTCAGCGTTTTTCCTAATGTCCATTCCTCACCTGTTTGATACTCTTCGAGTCTGGTATGTTCTTGACGGCGGGGTACTGCGGGCGGGGCAGCTGATTGGTTTGGAAGGTGTACTTCCCCGGTGGTCTCTGGGTTTGTACTTCGACGTTTTGAACCCGCGAGGCAGATGCCGCGCGCGCGTTGTTCCGCTCGCTAGTGGGCGGCTTACGGCCCTCCTATACACATTTCATTTAATATTAATCGTCATCAGCCTATTGCGGTCCACTGTTGGACATAGTCTCCACGCTGGGCATGCGGGTTAGGGATCGCAGAGCACAACTTCTTCGGCCAGGACATGTAGCTCTGCCTAGGTAAACCACGCCATACCGCGATCTGCCAGCATCTCTTAAGACTCCCTGTATCCCGGCATGGGTTCGACGTATGTTTTTTTACTCCACCCGAACACGGACGATTTAATATTACTTGCACGTAAATTGAACACAATTGAAATGGTAGTGACCTACGAGTACCTACCTACTTCTTAATAATTAATGTTAACTCAATTATACGTTAAATTTACACGTTTAAATATAAATTACATATGTGTAAAAAAGGTTATTCAATACAATTCAATAAAGTACTTCTTAAATAATTTCACAATAGAAAAATACATAACATTGTAACCTTATAAAACAAATACACTATGCTTCAGTGAGTGGTACGTACTGGTACAGAATACTGCTGTGGTTGGTACGTCAGTATGACGGTCTGCTTGGAGGTGGACTTGGGCACGCCTGCCGCGCCCACTACCGTCGTTACGCCACTCGGCGACACTTGGGTCGCGGCGAACGGCAACTGGGCGTTGTATGTAGTGTTGGTAGCTTTCTTATCAACTGTACAGAAAACATTCATTTATTATTAAATTTTATAAAGCATTTTTTCCGTACGGATTATTTAAACCGTACCGTAGCGGATTATTTAAATTATATTAAATATTAATTTGACTGCCTCGTTGGTTGAGTGATGGTAATGAGCGACTGCCGATCGAGCGGTCCTGAGTTCGATTCCAGGAATTTTTCTAACAATTTCTCTGTGAATAGAAGCAGTGGCTCGAAATTTAGATTTAATCGCGTAAATTGCAATAGATTCATCCACTATAGGATGGTAGGACGTAACTAGGAGGTAACTGTTGAAATGTAGGAGTGTACTACACTCCTTTGTCTACGTCTTCCGGGACTATAGGCATTATGTTACGTTTTTTTAATATATGGAACTAGCTGTTATCCGCGACTTCGTTTGTGACATAGCCTGGCAAGTTCTCTGATAAAAACAGAAAGAGGGACCAGTTCTTTCGCCCCATATTTCACTTATTACGGTTGAATTCAAAGAATGATTTTAAGCAACCTGCATTTTTCCTACATTTCAAAACATCTATTTAAGTATTGTATTAAATCTTCTACAAAGTTAATTCGATGAGTATTTTTCGGGATTAAAGTAACCTATGTTATTTTCCGGTCTACAAAAAATCATTATTGCGTAACGAATTTTGAACTATTTCGAATAAGGACAAACTAAACCATTTCGAAGTAATAATATTAACAAATAGTACATGTATAGGTATTCATTGTCTAGAATATAATACAAAGCGTTCGTAAACCTTATAGAGTAATTGATGTGACGTGAACTGTCTTGGTCTTTGATGCAGTTGACCTTTTCATTAATCAACCTCGAATCACGACGGTGTTCGCAAGTGTAGCGGTGTGGTTTCTCAACATGGTTCGTTTCTATCATATAAATATATGTTATATTTGATATAACTAATTAATTTATAATAAGTTTCAAACGCCTGATGATTTTGTTACCGCAATGTCACAATGTCACAATGCCGCCATTAGGTATATTAAATTAATGAAGCGAACACAAAATGTTGGCACGGTTAGCGGAAATAGTTACAGTTCATATGTACGTATTTCACATAAAAAGTATCTATTACTAAGTACCCGCCACTATACGTGTTATTAGGTGGTCAGTCTATCGCCATACAAGGAACACGTGTTCAGTTTCCGAGCCTACCACTATCTACCACTAATCTAAGAATAATCCAATAGTGCCCGACCCGGGATTTGAACCCAAGACCTTACGATCGATAGCTGCGTTTGTAACCAACACAACCAACGGGGCAGTCATCATACATCTATGTATGTACAATAAAATATGCACAAGTATATAAAAGAGGTGACAACATTCTTACCTAATCCATTATTATTGACGGCGGTTTCCTTATCCTTAAGTGGCGCGCTGAACGCCTGCTCCGCGGCCACACTCACGTCGGCCACCTTCGCGGTTTTGCTGTGTGGCTGCCTGAAACCGAACCTACCAAATGAGACGATTTCTATCATTTATTGTCCCATTGCATTTGTTGCACTGACTACGCGAACTATCTAAACGAAGTTCCGTTCCTCCGCTACTATGTTGATTTGATGGAACTTTTTAAACTGATAGTATAGTACTAAATGATTCATTCTACGATTATTATGAGTATCTAGTAGTTTACGGACAATTTTAATAAAATTAATGCGATGACAAAATATGATGATACGGGTTACATGGAAATGTATACCAATGGAGATATTTATAACATTTAAATAAATAATTTATATCTTATATTAATATTAGTCCAACGCTTACAGTCTCGACAACACGTTAAGATTTTTACGTAATGTGCAAATTAAATAAAAATGTCATGAATCACTAATATAGTACAAGTTTCATGGAAATATATATCTATAGGTAATTTAAGAGCGTGAGAATAGATCGACATTCTGTGTCCGCGGAAGTAAAAACACTAAATTAAGTGGGGTATACTAAAATAATGACCACTCTAAATTCCTTTATCGCCGCGAGGATGTAACATACCTGTTTTAGATATTATGTATATTAACCATTACATTAAAAACTTTCTTTTCTATAGACGCGTAATAGGATCGGAACGCTACATGATTGCTTTTCATATCGTCGAACTGAATTTTTAAAAAATATTTAAAATAGTGTTTCATTTACTAACATTGTACACAAAGAAACATTTTTAAGTCAAAATTTACAAAGTTTAGTGTAAGAATATGATAAATGAAAGCATGTTTTTGATAACAGCCTAATTCGAAAGGACACAAAACCCACATGAAGCGTAAAGATGGTGCAGAGATAAAATAACAAGAGTCTCTAATGTCCTTCCATTGAACGTATTTTTTAACTCTTATGTGCAAATGACTGAGTACGGTAAACCCTTCAACGGAAAGCTCATTATATAAGTTGTAAGTTGAAAGGTGGTAATAAAACTGTATATTATAATGAAATTTAAAAAAACAGATCATACCTGTTCGTACGCAGCGGTTGGCCAGGCGTCTCCTTCCTAGGCCGGGCGAGAGGCGTGGATCGGCCAGACAATACCTCTTCAGCACGCAAGTCTTCCGTTGATCCTGTTGACATTGTTTACTGTTAATTTATATTATTATTAATTAAATTACTATGTCCGACAAGATGGGAAAAAAAATTATAACTTTCATATACCCGCAGTTGGTCCGCATGGCAAACCATGGCTTAACCATTCTAAGTGGTAAATGTGGAAGCTGTCCCAGAATAAAACAATAATCGAGTTGGCGATGATTATAATTTTGGATTATAATTACAACAACGTGAAAAATAGTCATTTAATAATGTAATAATCTTGAGTTACCTTCTATATTGCATGGTGAACTGAGTTTAAAAAAAAAATAACAAAACCTCTCATTCTTCGGTTGATCGAGCATGTTCCCAGCACTATACAGATAATAAAAGCAAATGTGACTATACGTTAATATTGTTTTATGATTTTTTAACTTACTTCAACCACTAATGGGATTGTGGTTGGATTCAAATTCAATCACGATATATCAGCTTGCATTTGTGAATTGTGTACCTTTATGTCTTTCCTATTAGATTCAAATTGTTTTTTTTGCATTGCATGATATACATTTTTCTACTTATACACCTGCTAGAAAGCGGATGCATCCTAAAATGAACCACCCATACCTAGGAAAACCCTAAATACCCATGCTTTGAATCCTGTGGTAACGTCGTATGCGTCGAGAAACAGGGCTGCCAGAATTTCATAATTTTTTAAATTTAGTCAGTATTTTAAAATAAGATAGAAACTCGACGTTGAAATGTATTCTGGGACGATACTTTTACCTATGTATATGTGACATATTAATAAAATCCATATTACGTAATGTGATAAAATGTGCCTATTAGCAATTTAAAGGAAGCAAGATGTAAGTGCCGCGAGTCAGGGCCGTTGACTCCGCTGATGTAAGATGCGCGTAACGCGTACCGTACCTCCATTTCCATTCTTGTCGTGTGGTTTCTGCTTCCGGCGCGAGTTGTCGTCGGCGCGGGAGGTGCTGGCCGGCCGGCGTCGGAAGCCGAACGATGTGGCGACGCCGCGGCTCGGCTTGTTACCGTTCCCGCCCGCGCTCTTGTCTCGCTTCTTAGCACTTTTCGACTCAGAGTGACCCTGCAATTAACGAAAATTATATAACACTATTGTACTGTTAATTGTACTAACGTTATTAAGTGATCCTATTTTTTTGTTACATGGGTCTCCTCTCAGAATGAGAGCGTTAAGGCATAGTCTGCCACGCTGGCCCAGTGCGGATTGGCAGAATTGACATGCCTTAGAGACCATTTTTTTGTAAATTCTAAGGTGTGCATGTTTCCTTATGATATTTTCCTTCACCGTTATAGCCAGTGATATTTAAATTTAAAACGGACATTTTGTAAAAAGGTGCGCGCTAGGATTTGAACCCGGGCTCCCGGAGTGAGAGGTCAAATTTCAAACCACTAGGCTATCGCCGTATGATTCTACATTAATATTATATTGCTGAAAATTGTTTTGTTTCTTTGTTCAAACGCGCCAATCTCTAAAACTATCACTTGATTCAAACTGTAATTTATTTTAAGCTATACGCCGGTGAAACCGTGGGGCACAATTACGAGTAGATATGTATATGCGTATACAAGTGAATTACGGCTGTGAGAACTTACCAAATTACTTAAACAATTAGAGCTATGTAATAACGTACGTTGACGCAGAGATTCGAATGCAAATTGAATTAAATTGCAGTTACATTTATTTTGTAAGACAAGATAATCACATACCTACTCGAATGTACTCTTAATTTCTATTAAAAAGTATTCGTTCATTACACTTTGCTGCACAAGCTATTAATGAAATGATTTACTTTCTTAAAATAGTTGTGACATGAATTTATATAGCTTCATGAATAAAATTATATCATTCCCATCATTATAACGAACACATCAATTTCAATAAATCATTATGAAAGTTACATTAGCTGCATATAATCGAAGCTTCTTCTGTCGTCCAAATCGATTTTAAATTACTAGGAAATAAATCGTTTCCTATGTCGATAGCTTTTTGCATACGATCTTCACTAGGCTAAGAATTATGAATTATGGAGCTATATGTTACCGTCGAAACAAATAATATTAAAACTTCATGCTGCTATTTTATTAATGAATGAAACAAAGTCCTTTCCGTATTTTTCCAATTCAAAACTATATAGGTTTTTACAGATACGATAAATCAATGTTCATAAGCGTTAGTAATGACCATCAAATTGTTTTGTCTTGAGTTGGTGACAGATACGGCAAAAGGCGGATACGCTTCGGTCAGGACAATAGGCTCTCCGTAAAAGACGTCAACTTGACATATTTGGCACCTGTACTATGGGAGCTGTCCTTGCGAGCCCATAAATGTACTTGATAATAATTGACCCTGCCTGCTTCACTTCAACAATACCTAGATAAGAAATGTTTGCAGTTGCGGGCTTTGATAATTGGTTTTTTTCTACAAAAGTGATATATGAGACAATGAGTTCTGTGTTGATTTATGAATAGATATGTATTTATCAATAGTAGTAATGCATCAGAAGTAAGTATATTTAAACCTAAGTAGTTAGTTTCAAGGATAGAATGTTTACATTATAGGTTTATAGGATACTTAATATAAGTGACCCTATTGCCATGCACCGGACACATTTCCAGGCTCCAAGCCACTACTAGATAATCTAAATTATTGTAGAAAAATCCAGTAATGCCAAATCCGGGCTTTGAACACAGGACCTCCCGTTTGACAGACGCGCGTGCAACCAACACTACCAACGCGGCAGTACATTTATTTTATAGAAATAATATTATGCAATAATAAATTGTTATGCATAAAAATTTCAAAAGTATTTATAGTTTGGTGAGTATACTATAGTATGTCATTCTGTGAAAGCCGTATCGCATCACACTTACTTTGTATAGGTAGGTAGGATCTATTTCTTGCGAAAAATTACACCATAGATCAAGACTAAGTTTTCAATCTTTTTCGGTGCATCTATTTACCTTTAGGTACATAACTCACCTAATGTTTTGAGAAGTTCGTACAAAAGCGTTCCCGTCGTGACCCAAGCTTGCTTAATATGAATGTAATTCGTTACCATAAGTTAAATAATACACAAAAGAGCTCGGGCGTGCGAAAGAAATCAGAGTGGGCACCACGCCTTCAACGAAACGGTTTCGTCATGTCTTTCTAGAGAATGGCCGGCGTATTTATAAATTTCATTGGTAACTTGAATATTTAAGTAGAAATTTGCATCTTAAGGTCGTTACAGATGGAGCTACACTATATGTTAATATATTGTGCTTGAATATATGTATATCATAGCAAACTACCATAGATGAACCTTACCCCATTATTTGCCTCAAGGGTAGGCAGAGGAATATAGTATACTCGTATGATTCATCAGTTATGATATGCGTTCAATCATGGTATGAGTATTGAAATACATGTATATAAAAAAATGCGAGAAGCTGAGGACAAGGCGCGATGGCGCTCTTTGACTGAGATAAGCTGATGATTAAAATGATGGAATGGATAGCTATAGTATAATATATATTTCTGCGGTCTTTATCTCCGCAATCAAATCTTCCTATCTCGAGATATATCTTCCCATATCTGTTCACATATTTTGCCGATGTAAGAGAGATATAACATTACAGGTGCAGATGCGATCACTCATCTCAACAATCTCAACATATATTGAAATATTAATAATATGCGTTGCTATAATATACACCATAGCTGCGTCTGAGACGTCTTTTATAGTATCCGTGGATGGAATACACGATATACGCGGGAACTTAACCGAAAACGATGCTATTAAAAAGTTCTCATGCACGTGTGTACGCACTCAGGATCCTATATTACACGTCAATTCAATGTTAATGGCGTCGTAGGGTTGCCATTGCTGTGGTTTGTTTGCGAGATTGTTCAATCTAGCTCGCAAAAACCGTAGTCTCCAAATAAACCGTGGAAAATTCCGTATAACACAATAGAAATATCCCGAAATTATTGTGTTATCTGTGTTGCGTCCACTACCAGGTTAGTAAATGTATCTTTGCGGATAACAATTGCTCAGTGATTAACCTTATTGCTAGAAACAATATTAAAAGAATATAGGTAATAGATCGTTAATTAATTTTGTTTAAACATATTAGGTACTATGGATTATATTACTCCACGTTTTAAGGGTTAATAATGTTTTGTTGGTAAAATAATAATTAATTCTTAACCATTGGAAATTGAAATGGTATAATTAAAATATCAAATAGGATTTTATGAAAAATATTTTTTTTTATATTACACAAGCATACTGTCAGGTAAACATTAGTGAAGAGATTAACAAGAAAACGAAATTATGTTTTTATGGATTTGTAACGCGGCAACCCTCGTGGGATCGCAGAATATATCCCACAATATTTACCAACGGGTACTATAATTACAGCATATACGTACTTACCTACCTACATGCATAATTTACTATTGTCGGCGAGCTGCTGGATTCTCTGGAGAATACGAAGTGCTATGTCTTTTTGTTTACATTCCAATTAATTGTGATAAAACTACCTTGGGAAAGAACACGCCATCAAAGCTGAGTGGTTTTGCGTGACTTCACATGTGAACTTTTTTACGCTGCGACGAAACAAATGAAAGTAAAGAATAATTGGGCCATAAATTGTGTAAGGCACAGAGGGTAATGTAGTCACGACAGCGACTTAAATTCGTTCGTTCAAAACTTGAAAGCGTTTTTAGGTATAACTGAATTAATAGATTAAAGACTCGATGGGGGAGTCGCAATTCTCCGAAACCGGCTTGTCTGCATGAAGAGACTGATTAATGTAGACGTCAGGTCTATAATGATAGAGATATTTGGAAATCGATGCTTGCTCCCTACCCCGTAAGGGACCTAGCGTGAAATATTATAACAAAAGTAATTATTATTATTTGAACATAAAGTTTTCTGAAATCAATGCGTGCATTATTAAATTATTATTGCATTTATTTATGGATGTTTAAAGTTAATCCCGGCTTTCCCAACTCTATAATAACATAGGTATATTACATCACTGCATTGTGTCCGGACTGGCTGAATATAAATAACCTTGGTGCAAAATGCTAATCAATAAAAAGCAATAAAACTACAAAACGGCCAGAAATAAAATGACGCATCGCTTTTTGTCCGCTAGGCGGACGCGAGATGTTAATTCTGTATACATAACTTGATGTTACAAAATACCAAGGTTGAAAACCCCAAGTTTCCTGTACGATTACTATTTATTTTATAATACGCGATAAAAAAATCTGAACGACAACATGTTGAAAAGTCCCAAAAAAAGGACATGGTCGCTTGAAACTTCTATCTGAGTGCGGCAAAGAGGTTTATAATAAAACAGCGTAAATTATAACTGGGTATGCATACACGAATTTACATATAAAATTTCCGCATGAAGCAAGAAACTAGGGCTACTTTATTGAATATTTTAGAAACATTTTAATAATATTGAATTTATTTGTAAATTATCTACACAATATTGCTTCGTTGGTTTGAACTAGTTTGAAGTTTCGAGTGGTTTGAAGTGCGACTGCTGATTGAGTGGTCGTGGGTTCGGTTCCCGGGTCGGGTATTATTGGATTAGTTTAGTAGTGGGTCGGAGTGTAGTGGTGTGCTCAGTGTACGGCCAGGAGTTTACAACCTATTCTACGGTGTGACGTCAGCGTCACTGGTGGAACGTGGGAGAGTACTGCTCCCTGCCTACCTCTCCGACGATTACAGGCGTGATCTTACATTGATGTTACGTTATTTTATTTAAAACTGTTAGTGTTCATAACGTATGTACACCCATGTACAGTATAATATACCGACAGTAAACTAAGTAATAATTTAGTTATGTTACGATTCAATTGCCTATACAATCTTATAAGTTTTTAAAATCTGATAATGAACGATATACGACGGACTCAACACATAGGCGCCATGTTTACGAAGTAGGCACGAGTGATAAAAGATGGAGGTTGTTGAACTCGTAATGTGTGCGTAAGTTTTGAGAAGCAAAGTTTTTAGTCAATGGTTTGTTTGATATCGTTTATTCCAAGTTTCATACAACAGGTTTAAACTGTAATAACACCTTTTAACAACACGGACTCTAATTACTTAAGTCGTACAAAATTAATTATTCATTTTAAATTGTCTTAAAGTTTCATGGACACGATTTGTTATTATAACCACTTGAACTGACTATATTAACAAATAATATTATGCTAACATACATGGACCTAATTTATAAAGATTGATAAAAAAGCTACTTACATGAGTCTTGCAGTGTTGCTTACAACAAATATTGCATATAAAATATCTTTTATTTCATTATTATCTGTACTAATTGTAAGTCAATAAATGGGAATGGTGAAAACTGCTTCGCGATTGTACCTGCGTAGATACTATTTATCGAATTTCAATCAGCGGAGTCAGTCGGCTGTCTCGGTAAAAGTCGAATACAATCAGTACGAATAGATTGGCAACATTGTCAACATTAATATATACAATGGCGAGCGCGGTGCCGTATCATATTTATGTGACGCTTGAGATCATTTTGACGTGAATTCTTGCGATGATCACGTTTCGTTGGCAAGGGAAAGTTCGTGCTATAAGAACTTGGATAGCGGCAAAGCTATCTTTATTTGCTGTCTTTGCCGATTACTGTCGGTTATTAATAACAAATTACACAAATCCTTGCTTCTACGTTATTATCACAACTATATCCCCTAAACGTAACTGGTGAAACGTGGGAGTGTTCTACATTCCTCGGTTTAACTTTTTGGGGATTATATGCGTGATGTTATGTTTTTTTTATAATTCCTATCAGCTTTGTTTTATAATAATGCGTTTAATATCTTCATTATTGCGGTCGTTATTTGTTTGTTTAATGCTGTAGTTGTGGCTCGCGTTCTGGTAAAATATTAATCTGGCACCAAAATGCATCACTTCCAGAATATACCTATACAGAAAAGTATTTCATTAATTTTACCGTTTTCAAAAGTGACATATTATTCATTTACACTTCGAAGTACCATTAGAGTACCTGTGGCTAAGCAAAACTTGCATCTGAGTAAAATTAGTTACTAAATTAAGCTTAAGCTTATAACAATCTACCAATAGATATCTACACGATAAAACTGGAAATATTTTTAAAATAAATTATATTTCCGTTGACACTGTCTGTACCGACTCAAAAATAAGTTCCATAACAACTGCTTACCTACTTATAATGAGAATGGTGTGACCATATTTCATCATTCACGTCCATACAAGTTTGCCTTTTAAAGAACAGCTTGTTGCTTATGGTGAAGCTAATTTGTATACAATATGATTCGACGTAATCGTTATGCAAGATTGAACACCTACTACGACCAACACAGTGTCTATTGGTTTATCAATATCGGTAACAATGTCAGTAATATGTACCTTTCCTTTTCGGGCACACAACTAGTTACTTATGTTTATTTCTCTATCATATCAAATACAAAGGCATCAAATTTATTGTTCAAGATACCTTCAATGTATTAACGAACAATTGCGAACTAATGAAATTATGACATTTAAAAATTATTATTCGATTTTAAGGCATTGAATGTCATGCCAACATTCAGTTTGAATTAAGAATGTTACGCGACAAAATCAAGCGTTTAAATTAAGAACAAAGTACTTAGAACAGCTGTAAATTGGCAGATGTGTATAGATATTAAGGGTCGTTTGCGATGCTCAAATCCATGCTATCAAACGCTGACCGCAGAATACCGTCACGGGAAGTGCCGGCCGCCACCTCAGCCCGGCAGCAGTTGGTCATTATACTTCTCTTATACTAATGATATGGATAACATGGAAGAAAAAATAGAAATTTGATGCGGAGATAATAGTCAGAGTTCTTGAGACCTGGGTCCTGGGTTGGTCTAGTACCAATTTTTGGATGCAATATTTGCCGCTTGTTGTAACGGTAACGGAAAACATCGGTAAAAAAACCTATATGTTTTGGTGTTCTCCATAATGATGTCTAAGGCTTGTGAAGTTTGCTAGCCTGCACTTGGTTAAAGTTCTCGTTCTGTGCAGAGACCGGTGTCCAACAGTGGAGCGGTTAATATATTGATCTTAACATGAGAGTAATATTATAATCGATACGTTAGCTTCGTTCTAGATCATAGCCATTGAGTTCAATATTGTGGCCATTGAGTTCATTATTGTGGCCATTGGGTTCAATATTATGGCTATTCAGTTCAATATTATAGCCACTGAGTTCAATATTATAGCCATAGTAGCCATTGAGCTAGAAGTCACCGCTCTTAGATAGATACTAGCCGTTGAACTGCAACTGCGTGTTGAAGTTGTCTTTTGTTCTATTTAAACTTTGGATTGTACTGAAGTGCACTTTACTCCCATTTCAGCTTTTCATACCTATAGAACAAAAGCCGCCCTTTACGGTTAAGTCGTAGTTTATTTGTGTTACTTTTAACATCAATACAAGAACGACGTCACAAAATCATCTGTTTGTTGCGTAACCTAACAAACATGTATGTAGAGAGGTCACTTGATGAAAAATAATCACTCTCGTCTGGACATTCATCATCATCATTAATCTTGTTATTTGTTCAATCTTGGGCACCAATCTCCCACTCTAATAACAAACCTTAAGCCCATACATAATCCACCACGCTGAGCCAGCTCAATTTGGCAGACTAGATTGGCAATGACAAAGCTTTTACTTTTTACTAATCGACATCATAACAAAACGCTTAGGTACAAGTGAATCAAACAATACAATAAAATAACACTATTATGTGTTACAGGTTCCCCTCTCGTTGATGCAAACATGTTGAAATACGATTAGTAAATTGTATCGTGCTGTAAACAGAATGATTATTGTTACACGCGGAAATCCAATTGTGTGTTGCATCGGTCACAATGTTAAATGCCCGCAGAGAGTGTACAAGCCAATGGAGATATAACAAGACGTTTGTTTTAATGCGTGGATTGTTGATCGAGCTATAAATTTTAGTTTCTCTAACCGATTGTGACAGTAAGATTACGATATTATGCAACTATCACTTTTCAATTGGTTGCCATGTTGGTTTAATGGTACATTCTACCGTCAGATGCCTTCTAAATTTATTAAATTTTAAATTAAAAAATACTTATGTATACTTATTATATTCTAATTTTATATTATGTAGTATGCAATATTACCCATGTAAATCTCTTTGATAGTTTGTTAATATTGAGATGAATTAAAAGTTGTGTGCTCTAAAGTAGGTTAATGAATGTACTAAAATATTTATGAAAGTTGCAAATAATTTCGATTTTTCTTTTAATTTTTGTTTCTCCGTACATATGCACAAGTAATATACCATTCCCTATACCATGGTGGTACGTAACCGTACCTAGTGGAACGTCTGGGAGCGTACTCCACCCATCTGCCTACCTGTACGCGGATTACAGGCGTCATGTTAAGAATCAATAAATTAATTTTATACGTCCATTAGTGTAGGAAATACCACAATAAATAGCCTTTAGACGTTTTAATAGCCATCATAATAACGGTTAAATATGCGTAGATCGTTAAATGGAAATAACTTAGGAATATACAGATAAGAGAGTGCAATTTTTCATAATCGATAGAATCTCATCAAAATAACCGTAAGTCCATCGCCGGCTCCAGCCGCATAAGAGCCCTATAACGGTCCGCACACAGCCCATAGCTGTAATAAATTGCTGGCATTTATCAACGAGTTTCATATACATAAGTAGCCATTACTCCAAGAATGTTCAACTCTTCACAATATCCACATTACATAAATCATCGTTATCGTCTACATTTCCTTACGGGTCCAGTGTCAATTTGATGATGTATTCTAACGAAACAAATAAAAGCCATCTGCAAAAATTATATGTTTGCATGATTTGTTAAAGATGTAAGGACGCCCAATGGTTCACGAAAGAAATCGTAAACTTGTAATATCACGATTGTAATCCCCGAAGAGGTAGTGCAAGAACTGTATAACACACCCACGTTTCACCAGATACGTTTAAGAGTTGTAATTTATAAACACTAATTCCGACATTGATAACTATAAAAAGAGGCATCGAAGTTCTTCCAAATTAAACTAAAGAATTATATTATTAAAATGTTAGTCACATATATATTACGTAACTTCACGCCTGTAATCCCCGAAGAGGTAGGCAGAGGAATGCAGAACACTCCCACGTGTCACCGATTACGTTTACGTCCCATTATGGAATAGGTGGTGAGCCTATCGCCATGCA
>DWTO01002482.1:0-13915 GCA_018244755.1 Jemadia pseudognetus
GTTCGACCCGGGGATCGAACCCGGGACCTCCGGTTCGGCAGTCGCACCTGCAACCAACACGACCAACGAGGCAGTCAAGTAGTTTGTACTAGTAGTTTAGTAAGTAACATTTGTTCAGTTCATATATGTATCCTAACAGGAATGCAATTAGTTTTTAGTGTCAATCTTATTAATAAGTTAGAGAGACGTTCTGTATTCCTGAGGAACTTATAAGGTCGTTAATAGCGTACAGAAAAACTCGAAACCACAGCTCATTGCGAAGGAACTTAAGAAATTGATTCAACATCCGGTAGACTAGTGAACCTGCAACTGAAATTATGACATTCCAAAATGTGATAATAAAATAGCACAAAATCTGACTCTGCTATTATAAAATATGTTAGCACACAGATTGACTCATGAGCCACCTAACAAAAGACGTAAGTAGCGTTCATTGCTACTTTATTTCTAATGAAGTCACAATTGTTGGGTCAAATAATTTGCTCCAAACACAATGACTAACGTACCCACATTTGTCAGCGGAGACAAATGCCTATACATTGCTCACGCGCCTGAATAACAAATGGTTATACAAGATGGTGCTTGCTTTGTCGGAACTGTGATTGCGCATGTTGGAGATAATTTTATACGGTCACGACAATTGTGGCAAGTTTTTTGAAGCGTATTTTATATTTATATTTAAAATATATCGCATGCATCTACTCGTATTATGTATGTACCAAATTGTGTGTTAGCTTTACTCATGTGTAGTCTTAGATGTATCCCGATTGGCCTGAATTTATCAAAGGCTTTAAGCTCCCGCCCATCGCATTGAGGCCATGGAAAAAACTGCCGTCTTTACACATAATTTCATCAGGCATAATATCTTCAATTCACAAAAATTTTTAATATTTAATAGCTCACTTTTTCAGCTTCAAATATGGTAGATATTAATAGTATTCGTTAGGAGCAAATACACAAGTACATAAAATTTTATATGAATGACGTGTTACATTTACTTTTTAGGGTGGGTTTCATGGTTTATTTTTGTACATCGATTTAACTTGAGTTTGTGTTTTGCTGATCTTCCATGTAGGCATTGTATTTAAAGAAATATCAGGATAGTCTAAGGCTAACATGTTTTATAACCTATTTCCAACCGTTTAAAGTATAGCGTAAGATTTTATAAAAAATATGTATAAGAATCCAAACGTAACTTTACACCTGTAATCCCGAACAGGTAGGCAGAGGAATATAGAACACTCCCACGTTTCACCAGTTACGTTTACGTCCCACTATGGAACAGGCTGTGAGCCTATTGCCCTACGTCGGGCACATATTCAGACGCCGCGCCGAGCCAATACTAGAAAATCGAATTTAGAAAAATTTTGTAGAAACCATCCTGGGAATTGAACCCAGGATCTTCCGAAAGCAGTCGCACATGCAACCAACACAACCAACGAGGCAATCAAACATATATAAGATTTTCTTTACTTCACCGTGAACCAATTAAGCTATAATATTCACATTCACTGCAATCTCAGATATTATTCAAATCCGCTAAAACTCGTACTACTGGTTCGCCTTTTTTACAGGCATCAGCAACTTTTGTGAATATTTTTGTACTATTATTCTTTGATATCGGCTGCTTTAACTTGTTTATTATTTGATAAGATTATGTATGGTGGCTTACGTTTTTCTATAAGAAATGATATTGCCGTTCTAAGAAGTTTACGGTGAAATATTTTTAATACATAGACTACAACGAATGAGTTTCTTATAGAAATATGCTATTATTATATAATTATATATGACAATTTTGCACTTGGTTAATTAGTTAATATATAAATGATATGGGTGCCGAATCTAAGAGTGTTGAAATTATGCATAAAATTGATTCAAAATACATAAACGACATTTATCATACTACCGTTACGATTAACTAGTTACTTCGGTTATTTGTTATTAAACGAATTAGTTAATTACTTGCTTTATAATCTCATAAAAGCAATTGGTATTTTATGGAACTGCCGAACAAATTGCTACCTACATGGCCACAAGGAATTTTTAAATAATTTCAGTTCTATAAGAATTTCCTCGGATATTAATACTCGATGTGAAGTGAAGTACACGTTTGCTTCAGAAGAGAATATTTTAATAAAATCCGATTAAAACGTCGGCGTCAATTTATTAAGTTCAGACTCGTGGAGGAAAACTCACTGCGAAATATGCCACCCACAGGGACTCAAATTGCACGTATGGAGACTAAATTCAGATAATTTATTCGTGATATACTCGGGCTAAGGCTCGAGGATCCCCTTTTATATAGCCATCAAATGCGAGGTGACCTCTACGCAATCAGCATATACAGAGAGTTGAGTCATGCCGTGCGGCTATTATTATGAGTGTCTTGAAGAAAATTTCATTTTTCATTTTGCTGGTTAAGATACTCGTACCCGGAACAGATTTATTTTTTGTGTAGCTATATCTTATAAAGACATTCCGTCTTTCATAGTGCACTTGAAAAAAGAACAAAAATTGTTTATATTTCATTTCGTTATAGTTCATAATGGCATATCCCATTGTACTCGTACTTCTTATGTATCTATCTTAGTTGTACAAAATATAAAATAGCTGACGCATTCACGAAGGAATCTGTGTTTCCACCTTGGAGGCTTTCAAATAAATATAAAAAATAATTGTGGTCCTAAATATACAATGGACTGCCTCGTTGGTCCACTGGTTGCATACGCAGTCACGAGGCTCTGGGTTCTAATCCTGGGTCGGGCATTACTGGATTAGTCTAATTTAGATTTTGTTGTAGTGGCTCGGAGTCTGCATATGTACCCGTTGTATGGCAGTAATCTTACCCCCTTTTCCATACTGGGGCGTAGTATTAACTGGTGAACCGTGAGAATATACTACACTTATCTGCTAATCTCGTCAGGAATTACGAGCGTGATATTATATTAAATGTACTATAGAACCCATTTACAAGTTTTTGAAGACATCACTGTATACCAAGCTGTTATATTTCAGAGCCACGTGATCTCGTACACATCTATGTTTTCAAGCAAACATTTTGCCAAAACAAAAAAGGTTTGATCTGTTTATCCATCAAACGAATCTGCACAATTGTAGCTTATTTGAAGAGCAGCGTTGATCGATCTGCCATCCTGATTTTCTGACGCCTCGCCATCGACTGATGAATTAAACCGCAAACATCTGCTACATTTTTCACCAAAGCTGATAAATGACTTGCTCTCAGTGGCGTCAGAAACAGTTGCTTTGTGAGTTGTTCAAGCGTGTCGTACTTTCATAGCGCCATTCCTCAACATGTCGACCTTCACCAGTCTATTATAACCGCTATTCCCACTTGTTAAGGGTCGGTTTCCGTTGCGGGCTGGTTGTTTAGGTAGGAAGTATGGATACAAGATAAATGAAAATCACTCGCCCTAAGTCTCAAATAACAGTCTGCGACACGTTATCGCGAATGAGATAAGGATTTTTTGTTACACAGCAGTTCCGTATAAACAAACATTTTGTGAACGTAATCAGAACGTAACTATATGATCCTTTTGGTGTATTTTTATGTTCAGTCATTATACGAAGTTGTAATTGATGTGCTTGTTTTATTGGCCTGCTGTTCGAGAGTTTAGTTTATAATTTTCTTGTAGTGGCTCAGAGTCTGGAAATGTGCCCGATGTATGACAATAGACTAACCACCTATTCCGTAGTGGGACGTAAATGTAACTGATGAACCGTGGGAGTGTAATACATTCATTTGCCCAGGTGTGATGGTACTCGTACGTATCTTACGTTTAAGAAATCCAAACTAAGCTAGCAATACACTTCTCATTCTCAGAATAGGATGATTAAAGGATTGATAATGATGAAGCAAAAACCACGAAACTTATTCAGAAATGCCATATGCCATCATCCACCTAAATTGCTATCGATTACAAAAAGCTAGCAATCACGACAATAATATCCATGTTGATGCCGAGTTTATAATTATTTTAATACACAAACATTAAATGAACAATACGATTTGAAAGGCAACTGAACGGGAACAAAGCTATTGTTTTCGATTTACGTTCGGTGTATGAAAGGACTTGTGCGGTTTGGGGTTCAGATACTTTCTTAATTGCTTTTATATGAATTTGCTAAAATTAATTTTCAATATCGCACAAATTTCCGAACAAATGTTAATTGTTAACAATGTTATTGTAAACGATATTAACTGTGGAAGCGATGTACAATTGTATTCCAATTACTTTTACATTGTTCATTTCGCTCAGATGATTTTGTTGTTTGGAAACTATGGAAAGTAGTTATGTCCATATACTACAGATACTCATTTGTTAAATGAAGCGAGAGCTAATATATTTTCTATAAGCAAGATTTACGCAATCGGGCTATCAAAATGAAAAAATCTTATTGCGACACAGAGGATTTGAGAACATTTACTCGTACCTGTATATGTTTATTTACTTTAGGAGTGTAGTATCTACTGTGCTTCGATTACAGAGAATAGGGGAATTTCAATTGGGATATTCAATGAGAAAAGACGCGACGAGTAGATTAATTAAATTGTTCGCTTAAGTATAAACAGTGTTACTGATTTTGTATCGCAAAATGCGCTAAAATGGCGGTACATTGGTTAGTGAGGGTTATGGGTTCGATTTCCAGCCAGGAAAAATATTGTTGGGGTGATATGATCTTTGAGGTAAATAGTTGAGTGAGGTAAATAAAATAATGTAAATGGTTGGTAGCGGCTACTAGTAAGGGCTAACTCGTTTGCAATTATTTTATTTAAAAAAACTGTAACTTCATTCAGCCCATAACTGCACCATCTATTAGGCACTTTGTAGCGTTAGACTAGTTCGCGAGTTATTATTATTATGTACCGTAAATTGATTGCTTAAGCCCGATATCGACCAACTGAAACTGGGAACCATCAAATGGGTAATACAAAATCAACAAACAACAAAGATGTTGTTTTCTCGATATATTTGGTAATTAAACCGTCGTGACTTGGACGGGCTTGCGGTGAGACTCCATGAGTAATTAATGCCTTTA
This sequence comes from Jemadia pseudognetus, assembly GCA_018244755.1. NCBI lineage: Eukaryota > Metazoa > Arthropoda > Insecta > Lepidoptera > Hesperiidae > Jemadia > Jemadia pseudognetus. The sequence continues at coordinate 5,062 of DWTO01002482.1, forward strand.
TGCAAACAGCTTTCAATTTAAGCGGAACAAGCAAATTATTAACTGTACAATATCGTGTATTACCTGAATGAGGTGTTTACCTCTAACCACGTGGACGTGTCACAATCGATAAGTGGTATTGAACAATCGCATATGCGATCATGGACCAGACTTCTGGATTTTTCTCATTTAGATTTTCTGGTTGTGTTTCGTAGTCTGGAAATTTTGCCGGTGTATAGCAATAGGCTCACCGCCTATTCCATAGTGCGACGTAAACGCGACTGGTGAAACATGGGAATGTACTACACTCCTCTATCTGACTTGTCGAGGATTACAGCAGTCGCATTACGTTTATTTAACCTTTCAAACACCATTTGCGATTAAATATTTTGTTTTTAAGCTTGTTTTGAATTTTTTTTTCTTGCAACCTTTTTAGTAATTGAACTTACGTGCCGCGCTAAACAATTTTATTTTAAATTAACCTATATTCCTACATGGCAGCAAGACATTTAAAACAGTTTTTATAGAATATAAGAAATTGAGTCTATTTAAAGTTAAATATTTAAGCGTTGCATTTGATAGATTAAGTAGCCTGCAGATCTCCATTACTATTACTATGTATACTGTAAAGGTTAGTTATTCCTTGAAATCATAGAATGAAAAAATATATATTATTACGTAATCTTTTCAGTTAGTCTTACTAATTAAAAACCTTTAATTTACACTTAAACACTTTAGACCGTAATGGAACTTTAGAGTTTTATCGGAAAATCAAAAAGACTTTCCTTTATTTCTTGTACCGTTATAAAGCCTTAGCTGAAAATATTTCAGTGGAACCATAACGTTCTGAGGAAGGGAAATGATTGAAGTAGGTAGAGCTTTTCAAAACCGATAAACTGGCAAATTGTAGAGATAGCATTGGAAGCGAGCGCTCAAGAATTCGAATAAAAGAGCCTACGAAACCTTGAATATCGTACCTTTTCAACTTGTAACCGTCTTTTCGCAGTTATCTAAGAACATAATTAACAATTATCTACATCTAATTTCGTCGTCTTATATTATAAAAGATAGGAGTGCGTAATAATATTAAATATCCTGATGTTATGAATTAAGATTAAAAGTGCCAGCTTCGATTTACGTTTTACTAGATTATGCTAATAATTACTGTCTGACTGCCACACAAGAGAGTTCTTAAATAAATTTACATATTTGAGTTTAAAAAATTCGTCCAAACATCTCAATTTTGTAAGAACCTCAAGTGGCCCCTTAGTCGTCTCAGCGGTAACTCTCAATAACTTTGTCCTTTTTTACTCATATTAAGTTGAACATATTGTTATAAAAGAGACTGGCTTCTGGTTAAGTTGCGATTATTTTATATTTCCAGGAGCTTATATGACGTTTTTATTTTATTAAATGTTATATTATATTTGTTTATCCGGTTTTTGTTTATCTGGTTTTACGAAATATAGCTCGCTACGTTACCAGCTGACCAACTGTAGGAATATCTATGAAATCTCATAAGAAACTTCACTTGATATGTAAATTTATTTACATGTTTTTTTCCACTGGTACGTTCAGGCAGTGGCTTGTAACCCTAAGCTACATATTACTATGTAAATTAGGGCTTGTCACCCGTAGCGTTAAAAGTGCCTGCAAGGCAGGCAACATGTTGGTAACCCATTGACGTTGTCAAGGACCATAGCGACTCTTAATATTATATTGCGATTTTTTCCAACTGTGTAGGTATATTATGCCTTAATAATACACATTTAATTTGGCAAAACATTTGTATAATTCTTACAGTTTGAATAAATTGTTTTATAATGGTACTTTGTACATATTTTATATTATGTAATTGATGACATAATATCAATGTCGTAGTATTTTTAGAAAAAAAATATTAGTAACTTAATATTTTTTCTATTCTGTGCTGTGAAATGCCTTGCAAAGGATGCCAATTATGGAAAATATTGCGGAATATTTTAGAAACTTAAAGTTCTTTTAAAATGAAAATGACCAAGATACATATACTGAGAACTGATGAAGTGGCAAATTAAAGAGATAGTACCAAAGTTGAAACGTTGAAGAATTTCAATGAAAACGCTCGGAAACTTAAAGCCCGCTTTAAGCAGTAACCGAGTTTTAGCGGTCGGGCAAAGATCATACGATGGTTAAGCTTTTAAATTTTCAAAGTCAATAATTTCAATTGGAATTTTCATTTTAATTTATTACCCACTATTTTTTTAATTGGTCTGTTGTTTAACATGGGTATTTTGTTAGTGTGGGAACCATTAAGACCATAGTGCACCACGACGTCTCAATGCGGGTGTGACAAACATCCTACATTTATTTTGCAGTAATCTATAATAATATCGATACGGTATGTAAGTTATATATCAATATACATCGAATTCGCGGATTATTGCATAGTAATACTTTGCCTCTTTGTTTGGATGGTTGTAGTGCGAATGTTCAAAAACTCCTAGATCCAATTCGTGGTTCTAATATACGATTTTTAGTATAGGTATAATTTAAATTGGATCAATAACCCTTTCTTTCAACGATTCAGTGTATCTTAACGATCAGCACAAATATCATAGAATGACCTCTTTCTCTAAAATATTTGAACGGAGAAACATTTTCAGTAAGAGAAGACTAAAAACAGATGTTTTAGAAATAGAAGACTTAAAGAGAAGTTTACACCCTTTTAAGTGCCACAAAATATTCCCGGTTTTCCACCTTGGAATTTATAACGTTGTGGAGTGGATTTGAAATGACAAGAATTCCAATAAGTTTTCGGTTACAGTACAGAAGATCCGTCATTCGCTTTATAATATTGGCGGCGTAGATGTTCTGGTGGAGTTGGGCACTTCGATTATCGTGACACAGTCAAAGGCCTTTCTCTGAATAGAAGAACGGTTCATTAACGTTCAATTGCTAAGCGTTATGGCGTACTAAGAGGTTTTCGGTGTTCCCTTATTTGATTGCAGTAATACGAATGAGCTTAAGGAATAAAGGAGTTCATTGTACCCCGCCTATCGTTCGTTCAACAGTTTCATGGTGAGCTACTGGAAGTTTTTGGTCAATAGTGCTGTGCTGTACTATTCGGATTTACGATTGTTTGATAATGTTGAAGGTTTAAACATTTAATTTAAAGGCCGTAGAATGTGTACTGGATGTAAAAGTTAATTTACTGCTAGTTAGGTAAAATTTATGCTATTCAACAATAATAATTATATAACGTATAATGATTATTGTATAACGAAACAATGTAATTATCAACCAAGTACCTACGTGTGCTACCACATAAAATGTGATCACCGTCATCTATTGAGAGTTAAGACCCAACACCCGAAGAGAGGCAATACATTGCCGTTCAGAGGAGGTCTTTTTTCCCCTTTTTTGATGGGATCCATTTCATAGCGTTTTGGGAATACACTCATTTCATATTAACACGTGCGCGGTAAAATGGTTAAACGTATAAAACAAACTTTATTACGGTCACAAATATAAGGGAATGGGTCATTGATATTATTGAACGTAACATCACGCCTGTAACATCCGAAGCGGTAGCATTGCAGTGCATTGTTTTGCGTCTTTAAATAGTCATACTTCGGCTTGGTGACCGCGTGTCGCTTGGATTTATAGGACCATGCATTTATCACCATGTCGATTTGTTTAACGTTTTCTCTCTGTTTGCCAGATGGCCATTAGACCACATACCCGGTATTGTTAATTATTAATAAGTAATTTGACTGCCTCGTCAATCGGTTGACTGCAAACACGACTGCTGATAGAGACGTCTTGCGTTCGATCCCCGGGAAAGGTACTATCGATGTTTTCCTAATTTGAAATTCCTAGTAGTAGTTTGGAGTTTATAATTGTGCCCTTTGTATGGCAAAAGATTCACGGTCTTTTCCATGATGGCACGTACATATAACATTATTTGTGACGTGGGAATGTACTACACTCTTCTGCCTGCCTCTTGTGGGTGATAAGGGCGAGATGTTACAATGAAAGAGCTTAAAACTTACTATCATCAATTATGTTTTAGTGCCATGTAAAGTGGACCTACAACAAATTTACAAATCTATATATAACATTTTCTGTATGTCTGATTGATCGGTGGAGGTTTGTGCAGTTAAAAAGTTCAGCATGATTTTTTGGTTGTAAATAAACTGAATCATTAAGTAGTATAGTGCAACGCGTAGCAAGCTGAAGTACACCCTTTGAAATCTTGGGCTATTGTTACAATAGAAATGTTACTTCATTTAAAAAAGCATGGCAATGAAAACGTAGCTTTGTATGGCGCTTGGATACGTTAAATCCTCGTTTCCATTACCGAAGATGATTTCTGCAATGAATAGGAATGTAATAATAATAAACAGCATTCAAAGAGCACGAATTGGCTAAAGCAATCACATATTTTGCCTCGAGAATAACGCTTATTACAAGCTATTAGACTTGAAGCCGAAAACAATGTGTCCGAGAAGAATCGGTTTAATGCTGGTCAATTTGTACTTCAACAATGTCGTTTCCACAATGCAATTTTGAGCAGGAATTTGTGTGATACGGGTCAAGCTGAATTTCAACCATGAGTTTCGAAGCTAACTATTATCCGTTATTACATCGAAATAATACAATACTGAGATGAAAACTATCGTATCCGTATGTTATATATTATATTTAATACAGCACGATCGCACAAAATTGTCGTGTACCGTAGATCTGTTCCAGCGCCAATATATGAGCGACAAAATGAAACATTTCCCCGCTATAAGCGAAACGACAAATTAATTGTGTGTGATAGTAACCTACCTCTGTGTGATTGGGAAATACAAAATGTATTATTAGTTTACAAAAAATACTTAGATAACATTACGCCTGTAATCCCCGAAGATATAAGCAGAGGAGTATAGTACACTCCCACGTTTCACCTGTTAAGTTTACCCCCAACTAAGGTATAGGTGGTGAATCTTTTGTCATACATCGGATACATATTCAGACACCGAGCCTCTACAAGAAAACCTAAGTTAGAAAAATCCAACAGTGTCCGACCCGGTATTATAACCCAGGACATCACGATCGGCCATCGCGCTTGCAACCCACACGAAAAACGAGTCATCCAAATATTATTATCTAAGCTTTTCAATATAACTATTAACTCCTAACAAGAAACCACTGAGCGAATGAATTTTCGAATATGTTTGCATTGAATTTATTACGCATATGAATTTACTTTGACATTATAATTGATTTGGTGCCTTAAAACTTATATATTTTTTGTCTTTTATTCGCTACTCGTTCATCTTCGTTGGTGAAGTTTCTCTCAATATCACTAACAGTATAGCATCGTTGGTCCGGAAATGTCTGCGTATTATTCTTCGAGCGGCAGCTTCGAATTGCATTTTTCCACCGTATCATTGATCACGCAATTCATACTAACAAGAGAATTGAGTTCTTTGAACAATTTACGATACCATTCTTTTTAAAGAACGTATGCAATTATATATTCTTATTTTTTACTGTACCGTTTACGGAATTTCTATTACATTTTCTGTCTACTGCAATCTATATATTATTTTCTTCCTTAAATTATGTTCGGATAAAACACATTTAAAACGAAAATTCCGAATCGGGGCGAAGTAAGAATACATGTCTCGACTCCGTGCCGGTGTCCAGGGTGTTGTAAGAGGCGACTAAAACTGGAGCTGCCAGATCGTGGTATGGCGCGGTTTGCTTAAGAACAGCTAAGCAGCAGGGTAGGCGGTGCGAAAAGTTGTGCTCTGCGATCCCGCATGCCCAACGTGGTGCTTTTGCACATAACCCCTCAGGAGAGGTCCAGGTATATAACAGAGGACGGCTATAAGCTGACGATGATGAGAAAGAAAATTTGCTATATCTGTGTTATACAACGGTACAAATTGTTGGAAGGGACATCTCATTCGCAATGTGAAATGAGGTACATAAACATAATTAACAGTTAATCGAACCGGCATTTAATACTCTATTGTTGTGATAATACAGAAGTATGATTTGCGAGCCGCGCGGTAATCATAATCAAATTCTACAGATACGAAATCGATACAAGTCACATACAAGTAATCCAAAGTATTCGTGGCGTTCATAGTATACGGTATTAATATATCTATTACTCGAATGGCTGTATTAGTTTGATTGAGGTTTCCAAGAGTAACGGCACCGGTGAGTTACATGAATCCAATCGTAATTTGATCCTCGATTTAGCTATTTAATCGGAATGTTCTATATGTTGGTAATTATTTCAGTTTTTATCTCAATGTACATTTGTACATTATATCGCTTTTGTACCGAGATAACGATAGATAGTAAATGATTTGTTCCTGTACCCTTTTCCGAAATTAGAGGTGCGATGGCACGTTTAATATTTTCAATAGTGTTGTGTGCCGTTGGAAGTAAACATGTGAAACCAGGAAAAATGATTGCGACTTCATTATAGATGAAACGACGTATGAAAATACTGCACTCAAAACCTATTATACTGTGTAAACGTGCTGAAGCTGAAGCAATGTTGATCAATCGTTCAACGTCTATTATATTTATAATGTATGAGATTGAATTTAAAAAACTTTTTAAAGCTGAGCTTGGAAATTGTTATTTTATCGACACTGGACAATGTCCAAACATATTCGCCGCAAAGAGTGAAATTAGTAATAATGACTTCTAAAAATAAAAAAAAACATAATTATACAAGTAAAATAATATTTTTTTAAAGTAAATCATAGAAGAAAAAAAAGATTTTTTCAACACACACAGTTAACCCCAAATCGAGTTTTTACAAAAAACGATAGGGATTGAAGATAAATAAATATTTGAATTCGTTTTGTTGCTTGTTCAATAACAATATTTACGTTACAAATGCCACGTTTCCTCAGTGAAAGTCTCTTATCTATGCTAAATAGTCCTACATCCTAAATTATACTACTCGTACCTAATCTGATCGCCTGCGAATATTCACGCAATGGACATTATCGATAAATCATTCAAATGGCTTTACCAGTATCGAAATCGATTCGCCGTGAATACCATGTCCATATATTCCCGACGTACTTCGATTGATCTTGGCAACGTAGTCTTCGCAAAATGATTGATGAGTTCGATATTATTCTTCTTGAAATATTATGCTTCCATGATTTTACGATTGTGAGAAATTAGTAAGTACCTGCTCATCTGGTTGCAATGGAGAAGAAACACATACCCGAAACACGAAATATTTTTGCATATTATGTAGAACTATGTACATCATTAGGCTCCAAGAGCTCTCCAGTTGTTTGAAAGTTGGTCCAGTTCATCATTTTTATTTATCGTCATCAGCCTGTCCCCGTTCACTCCTGGATATAGGTCTTTCCAATAGTGCGCCACTCAGCTCGATTTACAGCTCTTCGTCTCTAACCGCCGCCAGCCATTTTGGAGGGAATTCTCGCTACGTCATACTATTGTATACATTAATATCTCAATTTAGCGTTTGTTACATCAACGACTAGTGCAAAAATACTTGGCCGGCAAAAGCCCTAAACTGCTGAATTAAAATCGTAAATACGTTATCCGGTATTGAGCACGGTCGGCATGACTTCGTAAGAATTATGGGTCCAATTCCCTGTTGGAACGTAAAATATAATATTAATTCAGAACCATTTAAGCTTTACGTTCGTATGTGCAAATGGTAATGTATTTTTTTCTGTGATAACTACGAATATGTTGATGTTTTAATGGTCCCTGTTTAGTGTGTTAATGTTACGTCACCGTGCAATCATCATATAAAACAAACCTATTACTTATTATAAAATCAATATCTTTGAATGTCTTTCAACAATGTTCTATTATATTACGTGTTATATGTTTATTTGAAATTTAAAGATAATGTTGACCTTCGGAATAGGTAAGTGTTGCCGCATCGAGTGGACCATTATTAAATCAAACAGACAATATTATGTAGAATCTTACGTAACATAAGTATTAGAATTATTTCTCTGAGGTGGGAATACTTCGGTGGGTGATCTAAGTCGTCTGAGGACATGGTGCCCGGGCATTTGGAACTCAGCTATTGTAGTGATAAGACGATTAAAACAATATAATAGTGTGCGTGTGTGTAAATAATAGTACGTTGTACACATACAAACACATGCAAATCGCGCTTTTTACTACAACATAACTATAATCACGAATTAAATTCGGAAAGGTCGTATCATTAAGAAACCCTAATAAGGACGCCGCTGAAGGATTCCGTTGTACTAAATTAAATATGCATGTAGCGACAGTGGCGACAATCGAGAATTATTAATTAAAAACTTCCAAAATTACGCTTCGTCACATTAACAACTCGATTACCGACTTTCTCATTAAAATTCCGCTGTTGACTTTTTTTGTTGATAAACAACTTTTCTTACTGCGAGAAATGAATTCGGCTTTCGTGTCTGTACAACAAAAATATTTAAAAAATACATCAATAGTCTACTGGCCTGCACATGATCAGAGTGACAGACCATAATAGCCTTTACCATTTTCCTTCTAAGGCGAGAATTTAATGGCGATAACAAGGCAACCAAAATTAATGTTTAATAGATTTATGCATATATTTGCTCGCCCGTGCCGGGGAGAAGTATGATTACATTCCCCGACCCCGTGCTGGACTACAAGGTGTCGTAAGAAGCGACTAAACTTGGCGCTAATAGACCGCGGTACGGCGCGTTCTGACTTGGTACAGCCAAATGCCGTGATCGCCTATGGGTAGTAGCGTAGCTGGTGCGACAGATTGTTTTTTTTTTTTTTTTTTATAATATGGAAGTAGCAGACGAGCATGCAATCCACCTGATGGTAAGTGGATACTGCCGCCCAT
>DWTO01002483.1:0-13914 GCA_018244755.1 Jemadia pseudognetus
CAGAGAGCACGGAGTGCCAAATATCTCTATTCTTGCACACCTGTCTTGCCTCTTCCACATTCATCACTCTCTTCATATAATATTAATATATATTAATATTAATATATATAATATAATATAATATCATATAAGTTTATACACGTACATATGTATTTGTACTGAAGTTTATTTATTACTAAAAAAACTCGGGCACGCTTCGCCGTAGCTCATTTATAATACGATAAATTCATATCACACCAAATGATTCACAGTTAAAATGATTATTTATAAATAAGAAATTTTTTGTCGCTTTGCATTGAGGCTAAAAAGTTTATTCAAATTTCGAACCAATCGGTAACCAAAGGAACTTTGGATGATTCGCGATTAAGGAACAAACGAACATAAGATTTATAGTTAAGTGGATAAAGGGTGTCTGTCTATATGAGACTATGAACCATAAAGTATAAATTTACCACATGGTCTCTCCAGTTGTAGCGGGATTGATTGGAGAGGACGTCTTCAGGCGTTAAGAACACCTTTCAACCTCGTAGTTTGAGGTGTTACATAGAAATAAAATATGAACACTGTAATAATCCCACTACGTACAACTATGTTTTAAAACCTTACCATAAATGTTGAATATGAGAGGTATTCCGATTAAAAACAATTTTTAGATACAATATTCATATTTCAAATATGATATTACACGGTATTGATAGAGAATATCCATCTGGAAAGGAAAAATGATAATAATGATTCCAATATTACTCATCTAGTCACACAGTTGTGTAATATTCACGAATGGAATAATATCCGTCTCGCTTTGGACGTTCTAATAACAAAATTTCATAATTCGCAAAGTTGTTACGATTGTGCCAAACTTTACTGAATACGTTTTTAACTTGACTGTCTCTGTCTTCCAAGTTGGGTACACTCGTAAAATATACGTTTCGAAACTCGTGCAACTTAGAATTAACTTAATTATAACTTTCCTACACAAGCTTTAAAGCAAAATGCGTACAGGAAATTATTATAATAACAGCATTTGTATTTTTATGCGACAGAAATACCTGTGAATAAATTGCTACGCATTGTCAGTCTTCGAACTCTGACTGTGGTTTTAACAAACAGTAAATTAAATTTGTAATTATTTGATTACGAACATTTTATTTCATGTTTATAGTCTAGATCTATCTATTAGTTTAGAGTTATATGACCTAGACTGCTGAAATTATTACTATTTGGTTAGCGGCCCATCTGGCACGAACCAGCATTTGGCCTGCGTGGCAAAATGAACATTGCTAATTGTAACGACCATGGCAAAGATTACCATTTTGCGACGCAGGCTAAAAATTAGTATGGTAAGCACTGGCATTTGTTGTTTGTCCGAGTGTACAATTATTTAAATAAGTATGTGTTTGGAAATTTATATACAGAATTTTTTAGCTGTCTCCTCTCCACAGTGGACTAATAAATAATAATAAAATTGTTATTGCTTGTTAACTGGTATTGATTTTGTCTTGGCGTCTGTTAATCACACCATTTAAAACATAGATTGCTGATTCGCAGGGCAATGACTCCTGACAGAAACTGACAAAACAACTTCAGTGTGTGACGTGTTACGGTTCGGTGTTATAATGGCCAGGCGACTGCGACTCAATGAATCTTGATTTATTTCAGCTCGAGGAAAATGTATGAGCTCCCGCCATCCACCCTCTGGCCCCTGCCTGCCGTTCCAGATCGCACGCAGTCATTTGACACAATTTGTAGCCTGAAACTGCGACGGATAGTCCTATATTGCGGAAAAAAGGCACGATGACATCGATTTTTCTATTAATCTTAGGAAGACATACAATTTCCGATTGATATTTGTCCGTCACAAAAAAGCAAAATACAGTTAAACTTACATTTGCCCAAACATACATTAGGATATGACTTTTGAAAACAATTTGATGAAGACTAAAAATTGATTTAAATGCAACAAACTTAAAAAAAACGTATAATCAAAATTAAGAATGAAAATCTTCTCGAATGTACCTAAGTGACACAATGGTTTGTGAAGTTGACAGATAAATATTTGTGAAATGAGCACTTATATTTATTCGGTATCTCTTTATAAAATATCATTAGTACATCACAACTATACAATTACATCTAGCTGGTTGAAACAGTACCCGCTCAGAATATTTCAGGATCATACGGCTTCGGTGAAATATCTCAAGGCGTCATTATTAGACCATCAACTACCCCCGCATCCGTCTCGTCTAACCACTGACTAATAACATTGCCAGTGAGTCTGGGTTAAATCGTTGAGTCGACTGTGCTATGCACTTGATTTTAAGCCCTATATCTAAAGCTTTGGCTATACAATTACGCACATCTGTTTAATACCAATAGGGTAAGGTTAAGTTTGGTCCGCGAAAGGCAACAGTCTATAAACTTGCAGCGAAGTTACCACACATGAACATGCTAAGACTACGTCGTAATGCACGTGAAGTTTCTGTACAAGAGAAGACATGTCCAAGGACTATGAGTTATGAACTTCTAATATATATCAATATATCTTCCATATATATTACAAAATATACATTTCCTCTGGGACTTTTTATAGCGGTGCTACTACATAGTTACTTTCCATTATGCACGATATGTAATGGTACACTCTCCAGCTAGGTGGAGTAACGATATACGCAAGGCGACTTGTAGTGGTTAGATACGCAAAGCTAAAAATCTAGCTCAGTGGCGTGCTTTTGGAGAGCCAAATGCCCAGCAGTGGACCGGAACAGGCTGTGGAAACGATGATTATGTTATCCAATGCAGTAGTGAATAATCTGTTAACAAGGAGAAAAAATGGGCCATGGACTGTCCCTTGTACAATACACTCCTCTCTAATACCAACTTATGGATAATAGTGCTTATTACGACATAAAAGTAATAGTTGAAAACGATCCTATTGAATACATGACTTACGTTAATATCGTTTTGGCATTCATGAAGTGTACAATGAAATATTATTTTAACTTTAATATTTATAATTTTTTTAGAAAGCTGTGAAATACTATCGAAGTATACGCAGAGATAGCATTTGATTACAAGCAAACCCGCGGATCACTGCACTAGTCCAAAATAATAATAAAAAATACAATCTTCGTGCTTACTGATGCGTCGCAAATGTAGCAGCCGGGCCCCTGTGCATTGGCCATAAACAAAATCTTACCGGAAATGAAGGTTCTATGCAATGGAGCTCGTAAATTACAACGGGCTATGGGGCGAAATCAATGACTTCCTGTTTGGAAGACATTAGGGGTCACAATGAACATGAACAATACTCATAATATATCAGAGTATCGCAGTTGTACATGGGTTAGAAACGAAATTACGAATTATTAAGTGGGTACCATCATGTCTGTTGTATAGCGACATTCCCCGATTCGGTACACAGATGGCGCTGCGCTCAACAGCGAGTCTTCCACGTCGTCAAATTTACAACGTATATTACAAAGTTTTCATTATTGCCTTAATGGGTCCGGAAACAAAGTTAGGTTATATTTTATAATTCGTTTCATCGCATCCAAAATTAACAAAATATGTACATCACTGAATGAAAACGGCACCAGGGACCAGAAATGTGAAATTAGCCCACTCACAATTGACATTCGTTTTCACAAGCCTTATCGATAATACGATTGGTTTGGGTTAATAAAAAAAACCGAGACTTTCTAACTCTGCTGCTGTCTGTATGTTAACTTTTCCATCGGTGATATAAAAATGGTACACTGATGAACAATAATAAAAAAAGTTAAATAATTAATAATAAAAATTACAATTTTAAAATGGGGCTGAAAAAAAGCTGAAAGCTGGAATAATTGCTGATGAAATAAAAGTGAAACCCCCATTTAACCATATCACCCTGCTGCTTCTGCAATATGAAGATATTTGTAAATACGCACACATACAAATACTAATACACTTACAAATATTAAACACACACATATGTACGTACGACTACGCGCGTGATGCTTGCAGAGCGATTAACACAGTTTTCTTAAACAGTTATTTGACGTTCCCAATGGCCGACTCGTCTCGTCAATTTATATTAATGAAAAAACCAGAACACTTGTGTGGTCGGGCACGCGCAGTTTTGTCATTTTACGACGTATGCGAGTAAATCGAATATTTATAAGATTTTGGAAAACACGCATGTATATTACAATCGGTTGCGTTTTCAAATGTAAACAACAGTATTATTTATTATGAAATCCGTCAAGGTACTAAGTTTAGTATTAATATAGGAAATTATATAATTTTTGTAAAGTGTGCGGTAATACATATAAAAATAAATGACTTTTAGGTAAGATTCCAGAACAGTTGGAGCCAGTGAAATGTAATAAAACTGTAGTGATCACTTTCACCGTCAATATTCACTCAAATCTTCGAAAAACGACTTCCCCCTTTATCTTGCCTTACTGTTCGTTCTTAGCATTCCATCACAAATTTAAAATGGCTGCCGCTCTTTCTTAATTCCCCAGGATCAACACTGAATGTGTTTATTTGATTAAGGTTAAAAATCTAGGAAAAACATTATTAAATTTATTTTAGGATTACTTTTTCCTATGATGTACCTGATGAAGCATTTCTTTAAAAATTACGACCTAGCCTGCGAGACTAATGAGTGATTTAAAGATAGGTAATAATAAATTATTAGAGAGATTACGTTTAGCACACGTACTTATTATCACTAAATCTGATTCATTTTTATTATTATTGATAACATTTAACTGCAAACAAACTCAAAAGGTTTTGTCCTTTTAAGGCGCCTCACGATGTCAGAATATCATATAAAGTACGCTTTTAATAAACCACTAAGGTTATTGGAATAAATTATCATAAAAGCAAAGTACAACAATAACATTGTGGACTGGCAAATGATACATTTTGACGCGAAAGCCTCCGCGCGAACTCGCTGGAAATTGACTGAAGCTCATGAAGAAGGATCTTGGATAAGTCTGAAAGTAGTCGGGCCATCACGAAATTCAATCTATGACATTACAACTTAATACAACGGTAACTGTAACTATCGTATATGCCGAGGAAAGGGTCTCGGGTACGATTCGCGGTAGAATAAATATCGGAATAAAGAATTTAATTATATCTTCGGAGTATTGGTGTTCGTAAACCTTTATGTGAGCGTATTTCCACGGTATCTACAAAATGGAGAGTCGTAGTATATGAATGTAATATAATATCACTCCTTTATTTCCACTAACAGGTAGGCAGAGAAGTATTCAGGTTTCAACCATTATACGCCACATCGAACAGTCGGTAATTTTATTATTGCCATACATACCAGTAGCAGAGGAACCTGGATGATACGGTTTTATCAATAAAAACATAATATTTTGATAATCATCCAACTCGCTTTTTAAAGAAAGAATAATAGCGACGTAAAGAAACCAAATTATCACTTTTTTAATGAATATTCTAATATTCATTAAAAAAGTGATAATTGAAGTATGTATATTGTATATACTATCATTGAAGTATGTATATACTATCATCAGCCTTTTGCTATCCTTTGCTGGACTTAGCCCTCCCCTGAGGCGCCATGTCCTCGTAACATATTACTGTAATTATTACAACAGATACACAAAAAATAATAATCTTATTTATAAATACAGCTGATAGAGAAATTAGTTAAAACTAGATAAATATATAACAAAAATTGTGTTTGTACAATTGGTCCCTATATATATTTACATTTGATTTACGTAAACAGAATTACAAGAGAAAAATAAAAAAAATGTGCAATGGACACGCGCTAAGTCTTAACGCGGTAGCATTACCGAGTTACCGGCGGGAGTTCTCGGAAGAATAACATAAGTATGCGGACGTACAGACAATTCGGTATAATGTTACGATGTAGACGATAATTGACGTATCATGTACGTCGTACACGAATGGAGCTAAGCAGATACGACAAGCCAAATGGGATTCTTGTTAGAACAGAGTTAACATCGAATGAAATATAGGGTAACTCTGTCGCTATCAACTGGCGGATGGGTGACAGTAACACCAGATATTTTAAGATAGGCTTCCGATATGCACAGGGCAAGTAAATATTTATCATTAATTGCTTCTTTTTAACGGACAGTATTCGTTACAATTCGTTGTAAGATTGCTCTTAAAATATTCAAGATATACGAGTGTTAGCCAGGAATCGTACCTAAGACCTTCCAGAGCGAACGACCAAAATTCAGAACACCACATTAGGATGATTTAACATAATTTAACTATTAAACGTTTCGTGGGTGTCTATAGATTTGAATAAATTATGCGTAACTCTGGTAGCCCTCGCCGCGACCTCGCCGCGATGTGTGGGGGCTTAAAAAAGGACTTCGGGTAGAGCCAAACTAGACAGGCTATCCTGAAAAAGCATATATTGAAGTACCACGTTAAGTACGCCTTTGTATCCTTTAGTTTAAGGTACAAAAGTTTAAATAAATACATATAATAACTTAAGCCGACACATATCCTAACATAACTGCCTCTTTGCTCTAGTGGTTGCAAGCGCGACTTATGAGCAAGATGTAGGTACTGGGTTCAATCCAAATTTCGGGTTATGTATTATTGAGTTTTTCTAATTTGCATTTCGCAGTGATCGCTCGGTTTCTGGATTTGTGTCCCGTGTATATAATTCATTCCATTTCATTCGACGTATAACAGGTGAAGCGAAGAGTTACTACACTCTTCTGCCTACCCATTCGTGGAAATACAGGCGTAAGGTTATAAAAACATTATGTCTACTGCAGGTTTTTTTGATCACATCACGTCAGTGCATGACATACGTACACATTTTCCATACAAACACCAGCGGCTGTTCGACAAAAATGAGTGCAGCGCAGTGGTCTGCAGAAACGGGATATAGTTGTGCTGAACAGGAAATTAAATATATGCTCCGCGCCCGCCATCGTCGACTATAACTCAAGAAGTTACCAGGAAATAGAACATGATCGCAACGCGGGACATTGGAGAATTGAGTGTGTACGTCTGGTCTCCTTGCCGTGGCAAAATACCATGACCACCGCAGAAGCAGAATCCTGGATGGAAGTTGTTTTTAGGCCTATCGCGCTCCACCAGATCACCAAATACCTTTCTTATTTTTACACATTATTTACGAATCGTTACCACTAACGCCAAAAAATATACAAAACAAAAGTTTATATAGCCTGGCGGTCATTTTCTTTTTCACGCTTATTCTCGTTAAATCAGTTAAATTAAAATTGCTAACGTAATAAAACAACAACGGGTGAATAGTTTCTAATAAGTTATATTAGTTATACATACCTAATATTCCAAATACTTGAAGCGGGGGTAGGTTAGCGAAAATACTCCAGCGGAAGCCGGTTTTAAGCGGTGAAAGGAATGATGTTAATTAAATTTCCCCCGCAATGTTAATTATTTAGTGCTCAGAAATTTTAGTAAGCTCTCATTGTGCACTTAATGTGTTCGCTGAGTACGTTATATTTAGACGCGTATATCGGGCAGATATTGCGGCGTGTGATATATGATAAGTTAAGAAAACAACAACACCGAGGAAGGGTTGTAAATTGTAAATAAACAACGTAACATCACGCCTGTTATCCCCGAAGGGGTTGGCAGAGGAGTGTAGAACACTCCCACAATTCACCAGTTACGTTTACGTCCCACTATGGTAGTACAGATAAGTAAGATAGGTATAGACGGTGAGTAAATAAACAAAATTATAGATAACACTTATTACTTAATGTGTATTCTACGACCCTGAATATTGAACTCTAACTAAATAAAGGCTGAGCTTTTTTTCAAGCAACTGTTTCGTCCAACAACGGTTCGTCTACTGAACCCCAGTAATTGCTCTTATTTCAGCATTAACACAGTGCTTGCATCCATATGCATCAGTATGAGTAATAGAGGACGATGGAACTGCATTATTAACACTAATAAAAAGGATTAAGCAAGGGATATGGAAGAGAAAAATGTGACACATCAATTGATTCGTTGGTAGATTGGTTGGTCGATAGGTTGATTGATTGATCGGTTGATAAATATTATCTAAGTATTTAAAATTAAGATGGAGAGGTGCCTACCACAGTTTCATAGTCTCTTCGGTCGATTGGCAAAAATACAATTAGATGTTGTTTGAAACTAGTTCATTATCGGTTTATTTAAAAACCTAAATGTACCTTCGCCTAAACTCAATTTAATGTAAAGATCCAACTCTTATCACTCCACACATGAATTCTGTCGGATGTATTGAGGTGTTCGTTTTTTAAACAACTTGCCAGGATGTGTGCGAGCGATGGCTTCCGCTTCCTTCCCCTACTCTCCAAACACAGCTTCCACTACAATTGAAACCTCCCACTCTGATGTAGAGAAGCCAACGCGACCCGGAACTGTCACTGCATAGCAGTCACAAAGATTTATCACAACAATAAAAATATATTTATTTACCCCCAAGTACGGACGATATCAAGGGGTGAGGGGTAGTAAGGAATATATTCCTTTAATAAACCATCCCCATGCATTAATTTGCACGAGCTACGACACATCCCTTGCATATATATTTCATCACTTCTAAGACACGGAAACATACGGTACAATAAATGTTGATGAAGAAAAAATTACTTGAATATTATGGAATTATAATAAACTTGATATATAACTTAATATGACCCGGCGTGATGATATGTATGTATGTATGTATAATAAACTTTAAATCGTAGAAGTAGCGAACACGTAAAATGAATGTGATGGTTTGCTACATAGTGGTTATCAAAAATGATTGCGTAGCCCGAGCTCATGCATTCGATTTCCAACTAGCACGTTTTGTATTTTAAGTATCCTTTCAAGTACACCGGCTCGGAGAGCAATGTTTTGATCAAGGCGAAGCTCGAGCGTTGTCACGAAATATTTGAAATATAATTAGATTTATTGAAATGTGCAAAAGCTTTATTTTAAATACAATACGATTACCTCGTTGGTCGTGTTGCTTGGAAGCGCGACTGCGGACCTGAAGGTCCTGGGTTTAAATCACTATGAGATTTTCTAATTTAGATTTTCTAGTAGTCGCTTGAAGTCTGGAAATGAGTCTGGTGTAAGGCAACAGGCTCGCCACCTATTCCATAGTGGGACGTAAACCTAAGTAGTAAACGTGGGAGTGTACTACACTCCTTTACCTACTTCGTCGGGGATTACAGGCCTATAGTTAAATTTAAATACAATTAAATTCTACTCTACTCTCCGAGCGGTTTATTTAAATGGACCTTTATCTTACATATGTTACACCCATCAGACGAATACACAATAAATACGATCGTTAAACGATAAAAAATGTGCAAATATTCACATACAAATAAACCAATAGCGGTAACGTATAATTTGCTACGGAGTTCGTATTGCTAAATAAAATTCTCACGATTTTAACGTCCATTTAGTTAGCGGCGGGAAAGCGCGAAATATACGCCCGTATGCGATCGCTTTAAGAGAAGTATTCTCATGACATGCATACTGCATTACTGAAAATTTTCATAGGAATATTTAAGTGCTTTATACCAACTATTGTAAGGATTTAGAGGGTAGAGAAAATCTTTGAAATTAAGAAAGCCATCATAACATTTTTTGTAGATATACGAAGACATACTCGTAGATCTAAGAGTCGCACACAAATAATTCCATATATGCATAACGTTAGCCGTTAATTGCCTTCTTCTCTGGACGTATAGATAAATAGACACACAATACTCCTAAGCAATTGTTTACATTTATGAGAAAAATAATTTCTGTAATTTCATAGCTTATTAAAAACAATTTTAATTAAGAACCAACCACTCCCCTGCTGTGACCTTCTGTCGCGAGAGAAGACAATCGAATAGTACTTTTGTTATGAAAACTGATTAGACATGAAAAACCGTTTTGCTGTATATAAACATATTTTACGTGGGTCCGTCCCTGTAAAAAATTTCTAACTACCCACATTCGGGATAATAAATGGGTTTTCTTTTTGTTTTGTTTTTATTCTGAACACGATTTATATTTGCTACGATTACATTGGGTTCCTGAATTAGGCCATTAGGATACCCATCGCGCGGCTCCACTGTTACCCGAAACAGGATTGATGGGAATAGATGAAGAAATACAAACCTATACAAAGGCGACTACATACAAGAAAATGTATTATAATAAAAATATTATATAAACATTTCCTTGGACAGAACATAATGAACACCGTCTACGCTGCTTTCCTTTGCAGTCATTCTTTTTCTTTTTTCCATCCTCGCTTTGTATCTTTTTCTTGTGAACTTTTTCTACGCTTTGTCCACAGTGGATACGAGGCATACGCACCCACCTAAGCTTGCACAACGTTGTTTTTCGTCATTCCGCGATGACGGTTGAGCGCAGAGTCTTATTAACTGAATCACCCCGTAATTGATAGTTAGACGGAGACGACCTCAATTGGCGCCCGTTCTCACGAGTCAACGACTGCATGGATAAATTGTTTGGGTGTTGTCGGCTAGTGCGAGCCAACGATTATGTATTCACATGTATACATAGAAATTCATGTGTATTTTTTTTCGAATACAGTAAAGCTGCATACTTGTGTTATAAATATTGATATGAATAATTGCTCTAATTTTAACATGTACATATAATCATCATAAGAATTTTAACAATATTATGAAACGACCAGAGGATAAGAAAAATATATTCACATAATCATGAGTAAAATTTCTAACTATTGTGTAACACAAATTAAGGGCTAGCAGGGCGTATTTAAAGCTTATACATGTACTTTCCCAGGCAACCCTGAATGAGAGATCGTGTGATAGGTGTGTACTGATTTCAGCCTGTATCAAACGTATTACTGGACATAGATTGTCTATAATTGGCGCCCTCGAGCTACATATATCTTCAGTTCCTGTCTTACAGAGATCGCCACTCAGCTCAGCCGGAAGGCGACCTACACTGCATTCTCCAAGCTTCGGTCTCCACACACAAAGTTATTCATAGAACATTACATTATTAATTCAAGTTAAACTTTCGACTATTAGCTCTAAAATATACAGTGTACCCGACACTGTCCTTGTGGACATCAACAACCTGAACTTTCTTGGTATAAATAAACAAGAAACTCGAGCCACTGGTATACTTCCTAATAATATATTATGAACATTAAATAACATCAGAAGTGTATTGCCCCGAATGAGTAAGCAGAAGCGTACTCCCAGTTTTAATCAGTTGTTTTGTACGTTCCATGGACAGCAGGGGGTGAGTTTATTAACAAACATAGATTGTGAATTGAGATCATATATTTTTTCTATACCAAATTAAAGCAGGAGCAAACGGGAATGTATACCAATTAAATAAACCCATAACCATCACTTCAGATAGGATCGTCATATTGTGTGAGGCGAATCTTGGTACTTTCCACAATTAAACGGGTACGCTTCCTGTTCTTATATATCTGCCTACCACATCCAAAGTGAAGTCAGTTGTCGTGTTCCTAAGTTATATTTACGTTATATTATGACAACGACTTAAAACGTGTTTTAACATTAAAATATCACTCGCTACAACGTGACGGAAACTTAGTTTAGAGTTATCCAGATTGTTTACTACGGTGTGTGAAGTCCGCCAACATTTAGTTGCCAGCATGGTGGACTATCTTAACCTTCTCATTGGGATGATAAAACGGTCACTGCCTCAAGTGGACCCGGCGATAAAACCCTAGCGTGTAATATGAGAGGAATGATTTACTCGTAAATCCAATCGATAATTCCAAGATTTATACAATTTAAGCAACAACCCTTCACAAATTAGTGAAACTTTATTTAGTTTCGTTGAAGATAAAAATGCGGTTACGTATAACTTATCCGAGCATGTTCGCTTGTATATAATTATGTGTTCCTGTTAAGGGGTTTATTTATCAGTTTGTATAAATTTGTTATTCATAAATGAATTGCTGTTAATATTAGCCTTAGTGTGGTTCGCGCGGTACCCGTCTATAATTACATTAATTGTCATGCAACATCCATCTCATATTTAACTCCTATAATTATTAACAGTTTAAAAAAGTAGATGAATTTATAGACATTTAAATAACAAGCAACAGACGGACGAATTTTTTTTTACATATTTTTATTTTTAAATTAAATACTGAATGAAAAGGTTATGTTTTTGTTTCTGACCAGCATTATACTTGTGCTTATATTAATGCTGGTTGCATTATACTTGTCGCATAGACATCTTTTCTTTTCTTTAACATAACTTTCATTCAGATATCGATAATTCCTACAACTTACCAAACTTCATTAATTATAAGGTGTTCTTTGTATATATGTACCTGTAATAAAAACAAGTTATTAGTGAAAATATATGTATATTTAATTTTCGATAATATATTGACAATACCGATTTAATAAAAGAACTCGCCAATGGTTCATTGCGGCTGACGTGGAGAATGAACTGCTTATAATTAAAATTACTCATAATTATTGATTGTAATAATAACATTAATCTTACAAAATCTCCTCACGACCTAAGCTTAACTGAACCTGAGCAGAACCGGAACTGTGATAAACGCTTGATTCATTAGAAATTTGAATGTCAAACAACAATAGCGGGATTGACTTATAGAAAATATCATTAGGCATCCAATTCTTTCTTGTTATAGCTCTGTTATAAAGGTGCCAGCATAAAGAATTTAAATAAATAATTAAACAGATATCAGGAAGTCTCAACAGCAACAGTAGTAGTAGTTAATGTAGATAAAGGTATTATAGGCAAGTTCAAAACAAAGTCTCTAGGCCAGATATTATATTTCACTGAACCATTGATCTCTACGGCTCGCTCTATGCGAGCTCTGTTGCGCCTCTAAAGAGACGTAACTGGTTGGTATCATCCAATCAGATAGCGTATGAAGTAAGTATTTCTCTTGTCTGTTACTGCCACATACACACGCACATACATACATCATGAACAACGATGGCGTAGACGATGTAATTGAACGCAACATAATATTGTTTAGAACTAGATACTAACATCTGTTTTATTCTTATGAACTTATAAGTGTTATAACAATACAAAGTAATATAACAGTATAACAGTCTTCTAGGCGGGTGGAATAAGCTTTTCATAAATACGCGTAGTTTATTTTAGGAGTTATCTGCGCTTCCCGTTGTATAGTCAAAAATATCCAACGACCAAAATTCCGTAAGTTAAACGACTATTCTGATCAATCTGAAGACGTACGATATATTATATAGAGAAATATCTACATATACACACACATATTTATTCTTGATTATATGCATAAACATCAGGAAGATATTTTGGCCTCTTTTTACAAAATATTACCTATAGTGTACATATATTTCACTCGTTACAATGGTTGATATTTTCAGAGGTTAATTTAAAGATCAATTGCTAAAACAGAACCGCTTTGTAGGCTTAAGTCGCAAAATTGTAACGGACAGAAAGAAAAAATCAGCATAAGGTACCTACCATCGATACTAAATTCGACGTCAATTGTCTCAGCCTTAATAAGATAAACATCGGCGCACCGCAGAGCACGCGCCAAGTTCATGTCAGCTTAATATTTATTCTTGTGGAGATAAGCTTACGAGTAATGGTGAAAGGAGACCTTTCTCTTTCTCCTTCAAGAAAGTGGAACACAGTTCTGGTAATCACAGTTGTAACTTAAATAATATTAACTTGTCATTTTACGAGTTACACTTCATTATTTAATGGTACTTTCTTCAAGACACGCGAGCTCAGTAAAATTGGGTGATCATAATCAAAAATTGAGATACTCCTGCATTACCGTTCTCCTTAATCTGGAAAGCAAATACGATGTTTAGGTGTTGTCTTAGATTCGGAATTGAAAAATAGTATTTCGAT
>DWTO01002484.1:0-13913 GCA_018244755.1 Jemadia pseudognetus
CTGATATCAAAGTACGCGGCGACTGTGATATGGTAATGAGATTGCTAATGAACTACATAATATGAAAATATAAATATATGTATATATACATATTATTTACGCCTAGAAACAGAGCAAATGCTTGTGCTCATTAATGAAACATTTGTCGCGGGTGAGATCGAACCCACGACTGCTCAGCAGTCAGTCTCAGTCACCCACTACTCTAGCGAACTTGTATCTATGACACAGTGTCCATTCGCCTCCGTTGATAATCTTTAAAGTATTCATTAGTTATTGCTAATCACTCGTAAGTTGTTACGAAAGCTGTGTATTATTGATACACTAGTAGAATCCGCAACTATGGTCTAAGACGCTCATTTTACTTCTTTCAAAGCGTCAGAATTAATTAAATGCCATTGACATCTTAAAATCTTTGAATAATTGCGTTACAACATTTTTATTTTAAGTTTAAGAGAACATCGCACTTTAGTGTCGAGTGTTTAAAATTGTTTTTTTTTAATTAATAAATCATTGTATCAATATGAAGCGCGGGCTCAGGTCACATATCATTTTTCGGGATAGTTCATCTAGTTTCGGACCTTTACAGGCCCTTCACGAGGGCCCGCCGACCGCTGCGAAGTCGCGGCGGAGACTGATGTAAAAATACCTTAATTTTAAGTACCTAATTTAATCATTTATACAGAGGCTCAAAAAAGTTTTAAGAACAAAATCATTGGATCAGTGAATGTTTTTAAACTAATCATTAATGATTAATGGAGTATAGTGAATAGTCTTGACTAACGGTACAATGAACACAGACTTGTGAAAGATCTGCCAGCGAAGCGACCTCTGGCCCATCAGTGATATTGTACAGTGTGCAACTATTAAATTTCGTGTTCTAATTTGTTTAGACACGTATTTACGAATTAATTTTAATACTAAGTTGTACATCATACATTTATTGTTTTAACGACTTGGTTCGCGCGGAGACGTAAATAATTTTAATACACATTTTGTACACCCCTCGTTTCACTCTTAAGGGTTACGTTATTTTCATTATATGTATAGAAAATCACCAATTAGCGCATTAACGGTTTCGGTGGGAAGACATCTGAATTATGTTGTATTATGAATTTATTGAGCAGTCCTTGTGGAATAAATATGCCTACATACCTAGAGGCGAATGTCACATTTAAAATTATATAATATAAAAAAACTATCAAATCATATCGTTTCAAATTTCACAGGTTTTTCATGGCGGCACTCTTGAATCTTGAACGACTGAACTTAAAGGAATAACGTGATAAGGTTGAAATTTGCTCATGTTGAGCCAGATTCATCGCACTGCTCGCGTATTTCATTAAAATATTACCGGAGCATGCGATTTTCAACCTTATTGAAAACGAACTTCATCGCTTGAACTAGATTCGTTCCCTTTTTTGAACTCTGTCGAAAATTACCTTTGATTAAATTCATAATGTATATATTTAACATACATTTACATATATGTATTTGAAATACTAAGAGCTATATAAACAATTATTTAATGTTTTACTATTATAACCTAACCTCTTACAGACTTAATTATGTATTTTTTTCTAAGTGCCGTTACGAGAACGATACTGAATTCATATTAAAATCTTATTCATGTCGGCTAATGGAAAACACCGATTTACCTCTCGTTACCGAAGTTCACGGCTCTGTTATCGGTTATCGGTAACAGATAACAAAGAAACGGTCGCAGTAATAATGTAATCTAGAACCGGCCGTTGGCACATCACCATGTGGCCGTCGACGCACTAGCGACATCTATTTAATACAATTTATACGGTGTGTCAAACACGGATTAACTTTGAAGTTTTATTGTTTATCGTTGTTTAAGTTTTTATGTATACCATTATATTATGTACAGGCAACTCATGTACCTATGTTTTTTGGTATGGTACGATTAGTTCCGGACCTACTGGAGAACCTTCTTCATGAGCTTCTCTGCTTATAATATCTATATTCCTGTAGACTCAAACGATGGAACATACGTGAATGAAGCTGTACATAATTTAAGCATATATTTATAAGAACTACTCAATTGCATAGTAATGAAAAAAAAATGTTATGTGGTTTTCATAAAAATATTTTAGGTTGATTGATTTACAACTCTTCTTTTAAGGAAATATCTCGTTTAATGTTCCACTCTATTAATTGGTTAAGTTGAAGGTTTTTATAACCCTTTAAAATATATGTTCGTATATTCCAGAAACTTCGCTCTTATTATAAGTAAATAACGAACTTTTTATTCCATCATAAGTTCCACGATTTATCATCACTTTCTTCCACACACGCGAACCTACTTGTGTTGTACGTTACCATCAACTTTCATATAGCGTACTGAAATGAAACTTATCTGTTTGGAATAAGGTTTCATATTTAACAATTTCGGTGTTGTAGATTACTAAGGTGGCTCACCCGTCCTCTTTTCACCGGACAATGTCCCCTTTTCAAGGTCAGTTGAGGCCTTTAAGGCTTAAAGGTTCCCGGAAGTATTAATTATATGCGATAATTACAACACTCGGTATCAATATGGTCAGTCATTATGTTGTGTTTCATCTTTATTTAAATTTGTATTTTTTTAACTTCATGATAGCTCTATATCTATTTACGGTACTGTTAAATAATTATATTTAATTATAATTATGTATTGTATAATATAATTGTATGTATACAATTATAGTTATGTTTATTTTATACACTCGCATTATTTTAGGATGAACATAGGTACATTAGCGTATTTTAATATACGAAATTAATGCCCGTGAATTTCCGTTTCAAAACAAACATTCAAAAAAAATCTTAGAATCGTTTATTACATTTATAATGAAAAATATAGATTAAATCAAAAAATAAATAACGCCTTAAATTATTCTTAATTATATAAATAGAACATAAATGATTGTAAATTGTAACTATTTAGTTTATTGCATAAGTTTGTTTTATTTATATTATTCCGTTAAGGGCAGCCCTACGCTACCACAGCGCTTGACAACGTCACGATGACGTATTGAAAAACAGTGTTCTGTGAGCGGGCTGCGATTTGGATGATGAAAGGTTGTTAGCACGGCCAAATGGTCGGTCGGATGTGATAATTAATGGAATTTCAGTATTTTCCATCGCTGAAAGGCCGAGACAAATAACCGTGACTCGTTCTCAAGCTGGCGTGAAAATTGAAATGCTCAATATTTCCTTGAATCACATTGTAATACGTTACTTATTATATAACAATATTATTTGATAGTTTTTGCAACAAACAATCATGCGACTATAGTACCCATGTTTATATAATATTGATTCTATGCATTATCATGATTTCTTTATTCTGAAAAATCTTATACAAATGAGGAGAAAATTTATGTATAGGGTATTAATATTGCTCCCTAGATTCAATGTTCACTATTTATCAGGCTGGCCAAGATTACATGACTTATTTAATACGTAGGTGATATAAACTAACAAGCGTAGAGTGAGCAAGGGTAAGGATCGCCGCAGCATCACATGTGTTGCGCTGTACGAGATTGGCTTTATAAAATCAATGTCAGAGATCATTTCCTCAATCGCGGCCGGGATGTGGGACGCGAGCAGCTCCTGTTTCTTTAATTCACGTCGAACTGTGCGATGAATCGACTCTATAAATAAATGCCATATGCTCTTAAACAGTAACATGCTATAATAGTTGCTGTTGCTTACTGATTGTTTTGCACTGGTTACATACTTTTGAATGACATTATAAATGATGAGTGTTATTCTTTTGCCCTTATACGATATATCGATCCGACAGACGCGCCGTTACATTATCCGATACGACATTTTATCGGATTCCTTTTTGATGTCGCACCAAGTGTATTTTATGAAATGTCTACTTCTCTCCGAGGAACGATACAGTGTTGAAGAGTTCAGTGCAGAGTGAGTTGACGTCATCAGCCTGTCTCAGTCCACTGCTGGACGAAGGCCTCATCTAAAAAAGTATTGCATATTACTATATCGAGATAATTTCCTCCGTATAACGGGAAATGTTCCCGGTTTTATAGATATATAAATAACATATATATTTATACTTCCCATAAGTAAAGCTGTAAGTTGTTTTCGATTATTCTAATTATAAAATAACAAGCGAGATTCATAACTGAAGAGTGGTGTGTGACGTTCAGATATTAATATAGGATAGTGGCCGGCAGGTCAGGGTTTGAGACTGCGCGACGAGGAAGCTCCGTACAGCACACATCTAGCTAGCAGTGTGATGTTAATAGAGGCATACGCTTAGTATGTGCTCTGCTCTTATAGTAAGAAAACTGTGTATGAAGTACATAATATTATGTAGAGACAGAGGGCGGTAGTGGCTTAGAATTTAGCTCGTCTCCATCCAACCTCGTATAGGATTGTAGGAATTGGACTGTTCCACAATTAAATCTAACACTGGTCGGATTTAACTGTAAGGTAAGCGTTCACTCAATCATATTGTTATTTGCTTACGTTACGTGCTGAATGCGGGTAGGTAGAGAAACAAGTTACGTAACATGATATAAGGTCATGCCTTATTTCCCCAAAGAAGTAGGCAGAGCAACATAGTACACTGCAAGATTCAATAGTTTTACCGTCCACCATGGAAAAGGTGGTGTGCCTGTTGCCCTACCGTGGGCACAAATCCACACACCGATCTTCTACTGGGCATTTTAATTTGGAAAAACCCAGTAAAATTTTGCTCAACCCGGGGATCGAATTTGTTGATCAGCAGCCGTGGTTGCATCCACTTTATCAACGAGGCACGGATTCTATGAATAATTGTGGACGTATTATATAGACGTATATATTTTCCGTTGATAAGCCTTTGATGGAAAAACTTGTTGTCGTACCCCAAGATTAACTTCTCTAATTACTGATTTACACGTGCCGAACTAATTATCTTTATTAATACGTACATATTTTCGAGTGTAGGCCTTAGATGTGACTAAGGATAATCCTTTCGAACGACAACAGAATTGATGATGATGATGTATTGAAAAATTAAGACGAATTCACAAACTTATTATTCATGCAGCTGCTACATTGAAGAAACTACACGAGACTTGATGCAATTGTATTGTATCTGTATAAAATACTTCACAATCGAAATTTTAAAATAAAAAACATCCACTGTCATATGATGATAGAAATAAAACTGGAAATGATAATTTAATGTATTGCTTAATTAATGGATAGTTACAAATTACGATACAGTGTGACGAATAAGATTGTTTTCATTTAAAATTCCAAAATCCTGTTCCACCTTGAGTTTGCGGATGACGGGCGGAAAAAGTCACACAAAGTACTAAGAAGGTCATGGTCAAGAAACCAAGTACTTCTTGGATGTTGGCTACTTGTCCTGTATGTAGAATAAATGTTATGAATAAAATATCTCCACTTCCAAAACAAGTTGGAACTGGGTTAAAAGATGTAGATCAAGTTAATTATTTGACAAATAATTTCTTTTCAGAATTGAACTTTGACTGAGTAATATGACAATCGCATATGTATGTAACTTTTCAGCTGAAGATGTTCGTTATATTGCCGATATAACTGTCAGGGCCACGCTGACCTTCAGGAAAGGGTCGGATTCTAATAAAATTGTGCCTTTACTTGAAAGTAAATTTAATTTTCCCGTAGGTCTTCATTCAATTTTAAACTGTGTTCTAAGGTATGAAGAAGAAAGTTATTTAAGATCTTTTCAATTAATATTTACTTAATGGGTATGTATGTTATTGAAAAGTAGATTGGATGTAAGATACTAGATAAGTTTTGATCGTTTTGACGCTTTATAGATATTGTTTAAGGAAATAAAAGAATGACAAAAGGGTTCTCTCCTGAGGACATGATGAACAATAAAACATGACAACATGAGAACAATAAAAAATGAAGGATTGCTAATGAAGTAGAAACGTTCGCTTATTAAAGATATACAAATTCTCAATTAGCATAAGTGAAAATATCAATTTAAATACGTACATATTATTCATTCTAAAAGTTTTTGTGTTTAATAATATGTTATGTATCTATGTATGTATAACTAAACGGACCTAACGTAAACTGGCCACTAAATGGTGAAACTGAAAATAGAAATATAACAAACCTATTAATCTAAATACAAAGGTAACGCACCTACTTAACGTATTATTTTAAACTGACCATCACTGACACACTTAGCCAATAACCCGAGATGAAGCCGGCGCGTGGGCAAGCTATTTGATTAATCCATCATTCAGTTCTAGGTCAAATACTAGATAGTGACCAGAGTTGGACCAGACCCGAGTTTTATATTCTGCTATCTACTCAACGAATTATGTCTTAAAACAATATTAAAATATGTTTATAGGCTCCTGTTAAAAATAGTTGAAGTTTATTATAAAAAGAAACTTGGGAGAAACCTTTGCCCATCGCTGAAGCTGCTATATGATATAATTTTTTTATTAACGTGGGTATATTTAATTATGCTCACGACACAGTGTAATACGAAGTAATTACTGCAATAATAAAAGAAATAAATTAATTCAGTGCTAGTGACATGAATCTCCGTTATTCCTCAACAGAAGCATGATCAGGTTACTTGTGTTATCGCAATAAAAGTTAACGCAGTGCCTAAAAATACACTCGAGTGAGTAAACACGTTAATTTGTTAAGAAAACCGCTAAACAAACTCTCAAGTCGCTGACTAGCAAACGTAAATCAACAACAATGAGCACATTAAATAAGAGTTTGATCGTTTTCGTATAGTTCCTCGTTTTACATTTGAGGCGCAAATGATATTAAAAGGCAGAATTTAAAAAAAGAATCATAGTAGGAACTGAAAGGCTACATGTTCAACATATCTTTTGAGAATAATAAACCTGTTGAACGCCTTACAAAATATTACTTTCATTTCACGACCTGAGGAGACAAAACGATATATATCAATGACACTAATGAATTGGATGAAATGATTCAGTGTAAACGCTAGGTACTAAAATAGAACACTAATACAGCAGTTAATCTAATAAATATGTCGATGTCAACATGAAATTTAAAAAAACACATTTAATTTGATAACAGTTTCTTCGAAGGTGAATGACGTCTCATAAAAGACTTAAACATGTACCCGTTGTGAAAACTTCATTGAAAATTAGCCAGGATATTATGAATTCAAATAATCTATGTAACAAAGTTCCAGAACATATAAACGTTGATTACCATCGAGTTGGACGGTTCAAATGGGACTACGCGTGGGCATACGATACCCGCGCATATTTTTATAACGATGTCCATACAGCGGAACGTCTTCGCGGTCGCGTAATGGATCGTATTTTAATATTTATATTTTATCGTTGTAAACCGCCAGTCATTGATACGGTCTTGGTATGTGCTCGAGGTTTTACCGAAAGGAGAAGAGGAATTGTCATCATCATCACCATCATCAGCCTATTACTGTCCACTGCTGGACAAAAGCCTCTCCAATAGCCCACCACTGTACTCGATCGTCAGCGCTTCGTATCCAACCGCTACCAATCGCTGTTCCTATCTTTGGCAAGAGGAAGACTGAATGAGATAGAACAATTGGATAGTGCCCGACCTAGGATTTGAACCCAGGGCCTCCCGGTCGACCGTTGCGCTTGCAACACGACCAACGAGGCAATCATATTCAGACAATTTTTCACTTTAGGAATCATTTGTTAGTTTCACGTTTTTACGTATCGCCGTTGTTGCGAAACATCTTAATGCTAGTAAC
Source organism: Jemadia pseudognetus (assembly GCA_018244755.1). Lineage (NCBI taxonomy): Eukaryota > Metazoa > Arthropoda > Insecta > Lepidoptera > Hesperiidae > Jemadia > Jemadia pseudognetus. The sequence continues at coordinate 7,763 of DWTO01002484.1, forward strand.
GGTTGATTAAATTCATATGAGTATACAGTGGCTCGATGGTCGTGTTGCTTGCAAGCGCGACGGCCGATCGGGAGGTCCTGGGTTCAAGTCGCAGCTCGTATACTACTGGATTTTTCTAATTTTCTAGTAATGGCTTGAATTATGGCAATAGACTAACCTCCTATTCTATGGTGGGACGTAAACGTAACTGGTGAAACGTGGGAGTGTTCTATACTCCTCTGTCTACCTCTTAGGGTATACGCGCGTGATGTTACGTTTTTACTTTCATGTATATATAGTTTCTTGTGTTTTGTCGTATACGAACAGGATGGTACGGTTCAGGAACTTTATTGTGTAGGAAATTGGGTTCAACGATCTCAAGTGAACGGTAATCAATAGGTTTAAAGACTTTACGTTACTTACGTATTGTGTGTCTTCGCGGCCTATTCTTATCTTATTGTTGTTGCTTTCGTGTTCGCTGGTCGTTCCGTTTACTTTTTAAAAATATAGTCACGTACGTACTCAGTCTTTGTTTATAGATGGCGCTTGTATCACTAAATCATAATCAAAATGTATTTTGTGCGATCAAAAAAAAACAAGAAAATTATTGTTGTAATAGTGCCGACAAGGTATTAGAAAGATATTCGATATTATTGTCGTTAATTCTGTTCAGTCTTCTAGTGTGGGATACGGGTCTTCTCTAAGAATGCGAAGATTTAACGCCGTAGAGAATATTACGGAGAGTGTTTCCTCACGAAGTTTTCTTCAGAGTTACAGCAAGTGATGTTTGTATTTTAAAGTGCACATAATTTTTAAACACATAAGTAGGCATCAGGAATTGAACCCAGAACACCCGGAGTGTGAGGCCACGTTCCAAATCATACCAAACCGAGATAGGCTGTTACAACTCCAGCATGATGTTATTACAGCGAATGGAAAAATAACCGAAATCATGCCTGTAATCCCCGAACAGGTAGGCAGAGGAGTGCAGTATACTCCCACGTATAATATGTTTTAAATTTATACCTTATGGTAATCCCGTTTCACCGCCGTGTATAATTCAGGTGGGGTATACAGAGAGGTACTCTTGTTGAGGCAACGATGGATCTGTTCACAGACGCATTCAGTGACGACATAAGCTAAGTACATATAACAATTTCTATTCCGCTCCGAGTGTACATTACATGCTAGCGTTACTCGTTACTGTTACTAACGGTGGTATACATTGCTGGTTTTATGCCTAACAAAGTTACTAAGGCCGAACTAAACCAGCACTGTACGCGACCTTATATTTTTAGTGAGAGTTCCAAGCGACCTTGCTCAACTCCGTCGCCAGGAACAACAAAACTTTTGTTTTGCTTCGTGAATTTTTTTATTACTGTAATAGCTAAAGTAGCTGGTGCATGTAGTTTTTGTTGCTCGTGAATGAAGACAGCTAACGGATCTCATTGTTGGCTTGCTTCTGCGCTTTGATGCTTCTGTATTACGTGTCTTTGAGTTTGAGACTTCATTAAGGCTTGTATCATGCATTTTCCTTTTAGATTAACTTTAATGATCTACAATATTATGTTAATATACGTAAAAGTATGGAAATAATTCGTTTATTGGTTAATGTGCTTGTCGAATTAACTTAAGTCCGGTTAATCCTTTATGTCACAAGCATATTATGATTCAGTTCTGCCGCAGACAGAATAATTCAGATACTTTGTTTAGTCTAGAATCTACACAAAGTTTTGTCGTTTTATTGGGTTCGCGATTACGATGATTGTAAAAGATTTTTTTCTGACCACACTCAGACAGCGTGGAAGACTATGGCCTTTACTATTCTGATTCTAGGATTACGCCTCTTTCCAACAGTGGAACAATAAAAAACAATGGAACAATAAAATAGTTGATTTTAATAGTAATGGACAAAATGTATGTACGTATTTGCTAATATAATGTTGCTTGAAAATTTAAACTAAAATGAAATGTAGAATACTCAAGAAAAACGTAGCAATAAAACAATGACCAATCTTGCCTATTTCAACATTCAACTCCATTCCAGTGGGATTATTAGGAAGTTTCAGCGAAAACAAAAAGTCAACTTTTCAGAACAAATGGACCTTTCTTTTGCTAAATGAAAAAGATCTGTCATCGAAATTCATTCGTCCACGGCAATTATGTAGTGCTTATATTGAATTCTCAATGTTATGTTCACGAACTTAGCTTGTATGTGACTGTATGTGATGAGCTTATTGATGTGGAGCTGGGGACACAGGAAGTTTAACATTTAGCTCTTGGTGATCGTCTGAACTACTAATGTTCCATACAGATAAGGATTTTTTTGGAAAATTGAATGGTGATTTGTACAAAATTACGTGGAATATGATATGTTTTACATTAATTATAATCCACTTATAATATCGTTATTGTGAAAATTCTTCCGCAAGGAATCGATGGATGTAAAATATATGGGCGTGTTTTGCGGTAATGTTGTGTGAAAACTTATGTCCAGCGATGTACGTCATAGGCTAAAACTATAATGATAATGAGGACGGTAATAGAGAGATAAAATCCTCTTTTTTAACTTTATACCTAAGACGTTATTTTGCATTTGTCGATTCATTTGTATCTGGCTTAACAGTAATCTATCCAATCACGCCGCTCGAGCGCCCGTGCACAGAGTCTGCCTCTAGCAGTGCGGATACAATTTTGACTGATGCTCGGTAAGCGCCGATGGGCCGAACCGTTAAACCGCTTTGATATTCACACTGCGATGCAGGAAGGCGCCGCGACCTCCGTGACGTCACGAGGCCGCGCACTCTCACTGCCAGTCTCCGCGCCACTTCTCCAATCGTTGCGTTCATTTACGAATTTTAATAATGCTGATTATAAAATTTTGGAATAGTTAGTGATGGATGCAGAAGCACGTCACGTCTATAAGGATAGAGATTTGGCATTCGTTGCTTTCAGCCTACCTCGCGGCGGACGTGGCGTGATGCTATATCAATAATAATATTAATATCAATGACACATGGTACGTTTAAGGATTGAACGGAATGAGAACCGAAGCTTTTATTGATGCTGTACTTGTGTACTTTAGGTAGGAGTGAGATAATTTCATTGTCATTGAAAAATTCCGAATCTCTGTTACTAATCAGAATAATAACTTTTACTTACTCGTAAGTAGAAAATTAGTATTGCTCCTTTACTCCAGGATTTAAAGCAGAACTGTGATTGGATTCGAGCAGGCCGGCTGCTAGGATGGTATTTTGACCAAGAAGACTTTAACAGAACTTTCATATTCCATGGAAGGTACTAAGCAAGACCTCCGAACAACTATTTGTCGTGTTTTTCCGTATCCCCCCTCGACCCCTCCGCCGCCTCATTCCCAGTTATCGTTCGGAGCTCGTGGATAATGTCTGATTCGGTTATGCCGGATTTCTCTGCAAGAAATAGCCGTTATTTTATATACAACTGTATATAAACATATGTATATGTAAGTTGTATATAATATATTTTAGCAAAAAGTCGTTCAGAAACTATTAATATAAATATATAAACTATAATTTTAGTTATATCGTCATCCCAGGTATTTTACGGGTTAAGCAGAGCGTTATGCGTGCCCAACAGTTAATTTGCACGATTTATTTACTCTTAAACCAAGCCCATTGACAGTAAGATCAATAAAAATTTTATTTTCAAGTGTTTGCTACTTTTCTTGCGCCTTTCATGTCAACTCTGTAGAAACTGTCATACCACCAACAACAAATTAGGGACCTAAGGTTGCTATATCTGTTACACCCAAAGAACTAACACATTTAATAATTGAATAGTACGGTACGTAATATACGTCTAATACTGATACACGTCGCTCGGTAGCGGGCTACAGACCGACTGGAACTCAAATGACATTATTTATTCATGATAACTCTGAACATGTGCTCCGATTTAATGTTTGAAATCGTATACAACTACTTCAATTCACTAAGACACAATACATTGTTCTTATTACCAAGTGGGTAGGTATATATTTGTAAAACTGTATGCCTTTATAAGTTGCAATACCTATGTATACATTGCTACAGTTGCGAGATGGTTCAAACTGAAAATGATAATTTATAAACTTTATAAGAAAATAATCAGTATCTTTTTAAATTGCATATTTATTATAGTTTTGAAAATGTGACAATACGTTAATTATAAAATGTAACACAAATCTCAGAAAGTCAGTAATCATTGTCAATAAACAAATTACAATGTAGTGCAGAAAGTACAAATCTTTTGATCTTATGTTTCATATGTATGACAATAGATGGCGCTGATCGCAGTGTAGGTAGATTATGTTGAGCGTTTGCCAATTTGTTTGGATTCGTACCACCGCAAACACGACATGTTATATGAACGCCTATTCTGATTAGATACAATTTGAATTATCATTACTACATTAATAACGCTAACGGATACATATATTACGCTAATAAAAATACTATTTAAACTTACAATTATTATAAATAATTAATCAATCTTCTTATCAAATTTTAATCCAAATAGATCAGTGACAGTTCGTTAGCCATTAATTAGTTAAGATAGATATTAAGTAACTCCGTGGCAAGTTATTAAACATCAAGAAACGTTTAAACGTCCGCGGACGTGTATTGTTATCGCTCGCAACACTTACACCGGCCTTGCCCGGTTATCTTCGACTCGACATTATTACAGAATGACATTCCAATATCGTCGCTGATTACATATAAAGCATGCCTACGATAATGCAATGAACATCTTCAATATATGTCGTGTAGTTAGATAATGGTGATATTTATTATTATTTCTACCTACGCTTTCGGGGAATTACGGGGGTAAAGTTGTTACGTTATATTATAAAATTCGGCCTGGGTTGGGGAGTTTGAAATGATTTGGTAAGACATTTTTACTTAATAATGAAATGATAAAATGTGGCTGCATTTGCATTCGTTCTTTTAGCGAAATATTTTAATGAATAAATAGCACGCAGTGAAAGTGGAACTCGCGAAAACTTCACATTGATTCATTAATAAAACTTGATTTCACTCGTGCAATTTGAGACATTGTTTTAATTTTCAATATTCGAGAACATGAACGTATTTTTTTGCATTCTATTACGAAAAAGTTATTACAATAAAAGTGACATGTACCTACTAAAAAAGTACAATGCACATTGGACCTTCTTCGCTTTTCGAATTCGAATTTCAAATTGTGGTCAATTCGTATTTTTTATATTTTCTCCAGATTAAATAGTACCTACAGTAATTAGTATTTTTGATATAATACATATAAAATAGTTTTTATTGACTACAATTGCGCGAAAGAAGCAAATGATATTGCGATCGGAACGAATTTTCCAATCATTTCTTCAACAAACTTAAGAAATGAGATGAAACACATTATCACTCGATTTACTTAAGCGAATTCGGTGTCGGGCAAACGTTTCTTGTTTTCTATTTACGTCGCCTTTTATTAACCTTCACTTGCCCTAGATCTGGTAAATTGTAAAATCTAATGAACTGGCATTTGTTTTTTTCGATTTTTTAAATTACCAGTCGAATTGATCCACAACTTGGTAATATTCAATTTATTCAAACCTTAAAAGTAGGTAACACACAATACTATACCGACAAGCAATGCGTTAAATATGTAATAGATGTTATAATATCGGTTCGTATTGTGAACGAAGACCGCTTCCAATTACAATGTCGACCTGCTAATGGAGTCGAGGCCAAGATGAGTCGAATAATAATTCGTTTTTTATAGTACACAAAGCTGTAACTCGCAGAAATAAACTGGGCACTTCACAGTGATGACGTGTAGCGAGGTACCGACGCGTTGAAGTCGGCAGCGGTAGGCATTGGGAGCGGAGGCAGGCCGCGGGAGGGCAAGCGCATTCCTCGCAAAGCCAAGTTGATTCCTGCGTGTTGTGTGTGATTTTACTATTAAAAATTTCTTGAGTAATGTACATACATACATGAGTAAATTAACACGCATGTTTATCTTACGCATGTTTTCTCAGTATAAAACGATAATTTTAAGGGGTACCCGAGGTCATACATACATATCCTCACGCCAGGTCCCTTACGGGGTAGGCAGAGAGCACCGAGTGCCAAATAGCTCTATCCTTACAGACCTGCCGCGCCTCCTCCACATTCATCAT
>DWTO01002485.1:0-13913 GCA_018244755.1 Jemadia pseudognetus
ACAACCAACACGACCAACGAGGCAGTTGAGACAACGAAGTAATTGTATATTTTATATGAAGACCGTTGCACAAATCACAGCAATGTATATTTATATCATGTATTATAAAACATGCAATAAGTTAATTACACCGACTAAATCTTCCATGATGCTGATAATCCTTGACGAAGTGTGACCATTCTAGGTAGCCGCAAAGATAACTAACGACTCTCGCTCGTGCACATGGGCAACCCGCTTCAAGTAAGTGATAGGTGACCAGCAGCATTCTATTAGTTAAGTTAATATCAAAATGGAAAAATACTATTGCAAGTATTTACTGCTAGTAGAGTATTCCTATACGAAAGCTGTTATAAATTAATATGAACGCAATTAGTGTTATTCAGTATCCGATCGATTAGAAATTGGTGACTGCTTCGTTGGTGCACTGATGAACGAAAGGTTCTGGTGGTGGTGAGTTCTATTCCCGGGTCGGCACTATTCCATTTTTAAAATTAAAATTTCTAGTTCAAATTTCTAATAAAGGCTGGGAATTTAAACTTGTGCCTGTTGTATGCCAAAGACCCACCAACTATTCGATAATTAGACGTAAACGTTTTTTACAAATTGGTCACGAATGCGTTGATATTGTAACCGGCAACCCCACTCGCCAACTGAAATGCATATTTTAATAATAACTGGTTAACCGTAAAAGTTGGAACCCACATAGAGCTTTCTACGCAATACGAGTACCCGAACTCATCAATAGTATCCTAATGTTAAAAAATAATGTACTTATGTTGCATAACCTTATAACTTTTCTACAATAAACATGCAAAAAAAATAAAAAAACATAAAATTAATGTGTTACAATCATTTGTATTAACCGTAAAAACTCATTATTATTACTCATTAATGGTAAAAGCAAGTTCGTTCCCCATTTGTGCTTATGACACTATAAGCAATATTACAGTAAAATATATACATAATACTATCTTCAAACCCAGCATGAAATATATGAAAAATATTGGTAAATACAGTTTTGTACGGTCTCTACGAGTCCATAATTAACGGTGGGAAGCTAATGACGATCGGATATCGCGCTTGACGTAATATAACACAGATCCTTTCGCGCCACGTCGCCGCGGTAATAAATTCGCGTTTCCTTTGGATATCTGCAGCGATTTCCGCACCCTGTTTGCTCACCACAGCACACATTTATACCGGTAGCTACGGGCTATATGCAAATGAACGTCACGTGCTGATATTTGTTTGAACACTGAAATCTATGTTTTCATTTTATAACGGTCGTTTCATGTGTAAAATAAACTTGAACGTATATATTAAAACACTATTAAATAAACACCTAATAATATTTTTTGTATATTCTTTCCGACCTGTTCCACTTTTGGAATACGAGTCTCCTCTGAAAATGGGAGGGTTAATACCATATACTGCCACGCTGGTCAAGTGCGTATTGGCAGACTTCACACGCCTTAGAGTAAGAACATTTATTATGAATTCAAAATGTTTTTGTTCACCATTATCGCTTGTGGTAGTTAACTTCAAAACAATGCATGGTAATAGTATGGTAGTATGAAATTCAGCCTCTCACTCCAGAGGTTTTGGTTCAAATTATAGCACGCGCCTGTTTACAGTTTATTTGTGACAACATAATTATATAGTGAAATTAAAGCTAGCTAGCTACTGTCCTAGCAAAAATGTTTATTCCTATAAACTACGACTAGAATGTTAGTTTATATAGAATAAATAAAAATTGCGATTTATATTGCATTATGTGCCGGACCATATAGTTTCATGTATCAAAATAAAAGGCATTAGAAGCTCTGTAACAAGGATTGCTGTTCGCGTCACGTATAAAATAAGCGTCAGGCCAATGGGGAGCAAGACAAGCATGAGAAATATGAGTTGTACGCGCGCCGCCGCCGTATTAAAACTGCATCTTAAACTCATACGCTGATCTGAGGACGGATTTTACATGTACCGGCTATATATTGAGGTTTCATAAAATTACGCTTATATTGCATCAAAAGGGTTGGCAGAAGAAAAAAGTAAGCTTACGTTTCACCTGTTACATTATACGTTCTATGCAATAGGGGTTAGGGTTATTGCAATATATATAGGTACTAGGTACCAGTCCAGACTCCAAGCTACTATTAGAAATTTCTAGGAATTCCTAGTCAAAAATTTAATTTTTATTAATACATTATATAAAACTTTAACATTAAGCGTCATTCGTTTCTGTCACAATGTATTAATTTCGCTCTATGTTATCTAATATACGGGGTACCAACGCTACAATCCACGGGCTAAAATAAAGTTAACAAGTGACGCTAACTCGCCTATATTATGTACATTTGCTTGTTGCCAATTATTTATCTGTACATTTCTAAGATATATATTATAACAAAATAAACTTAATACTCGGCGCTTATAAAATCTCCTATAATATTATATTATCTTATTTATCTTAGGAAAGGTAAAGTAAAACAAAGTAAATATTAAGAAAACGGATGACGGCAATTTCTCTCATAGTTTTCTTGTCCGCTTGCTAGTTCTAGGAATAAAATATTTTTCTTAATGTATTTACAACTTAACCCATCCTAAAAATCCGAATCAGACCTTCGTGGTTATTGCTTCTAATAAGTAATGAAATCGTGATTTGCTTCGAACACCTTGTTAGACGTTTTTTCTACAAAAGTTCACTTCTACAACGTGGAAGTGAATAAATTATTGTGGTTTGAATCTTGTACCAAGTACTGAAAAGGAGCTAAAAAAGCAATTAGTTATTTCACAATTAGGCTACGTGATTGAAATAAGTAAGGAAATCTTCAATCCATCAATAAAGAACATGTTCACTCCGCGTAATATTAAAAGAACTCTCCGAATATTATAGCAATTTATGGGAATACAAGTAAGCGACTAATAATAATTGACGTAACGAACTAACAAAGTTGAACAAGGCTACGTTTATATAATTTAAGGTAAAGTCTGAGCAATGCGCAATAATGCTGGCAGGAACCCCCAAATCCCAAAGTAATCCCATGGTACAGAAGACAGCTGCACACACTTTAATCAAACCAGCAACACCTCCCACACGATAAGACACAAAATGCTGTACATTCTACGCAATATGCAAAATGGTTGTTTTCCCTTTGACATACAGCTATCAATAAACTATGAATTCATCCGACATAAATTAACAACTGAGTTTATTTTTGCTTGATAATACTAAATGTTCATCAATAGTAGTGACGAAGAAAAATTTTGAAACATACAAGTCCAACCGATGAGAACAGAAACTATAACAAAATGTTTGTTAAAACGTAACGTAGGAATGTTTGTTATATTACGTAACAAAAATTGGTAACACATAACAATACACCACGGAACTGGACTGTCACGCGCAGATACGTCATGCAGAATGTAACGCAATACATTAAACAGACATAAATTGCCGTTCCAATGTCCATTGTATATGAAGCTAATTCGATGCTATAATATCTGATGCTATATATATCCCAATACTGTATTAGAAGATAATTAATTTATGATTGGTCATATTGCACATCCAATAACATATCCGGGATTAGCCCACGTTCGCAGCTCGTGAATAATGTTTCTGCGAATGTCATGAAGCTTTATAAACAATATTTCTCTATGTAATTATGTTATATGTATTATTTAATTTTAGCGCACAATTAATTATATGATTAGCCTTTTATTGTTAGACTGCTTATAAAATATCGCCATTGTATGAAAATAATTTTACCTACTCTAGTCATATTTATACAATATAACCAACGATTTATACAATATGACAACGATTAACATTATACAATGTGACAAAGATTTTTAAATTAAGTATTTTCAAGTTCAAAGATACGGTAACATGAACATTAAAAGAACAGTCGAAAACATTACCTAATTGTAAGTACTATATAACAATAATACTCGTTTCGATTCACCGACCTCTCAAGATATATACATATGTTTGCAAATGTAATTTCCGTGTCTATTGAACGCCGTGGAGCGTAATTAGATGAAGGCAGAACGTACGCAGTAGAACAGTATGACGTCGCTAATACAATCCGCCAACGAACTAATCTGATATCGGCTGGAGGCAAGCGCGGACTGCACGCTCATTTACTTGCATTTAATTCCTGCAATGCACCTTGTTTAAATAAAACTGGTGAAGTTTAAGTCAGCTGCTTTAACTGGAGGAGACGAAAACGCCTTGAACACTCCGAACTCAGAAGCATTCATGAATATACTAACACACAGAAAAATACTAATTTGCTTCAACTTTTTTATTTCAAGCTAACCGCATGGACAGGACAAGGACAAGACGAGGGTACAGTGGGGAATAACAAACGCAACCCTAACATTAAAATGTTTTATTAGGCGAGTCTAAAATCCAATTATTTTTTTCGATTTTTTTTATTTAGCCAATTTCACGCTGGGTAAATACAATATTCAATGCCATAGTAGATAATTCAATTCCAGCGTAAATACATGGCCCGTTGCCGAATTTCCTTTGAGAGATGAAGCGTGCACCCTGCGAACCGGCACGTCTTTCTGAACTTCGGAATTCCAATTTTGAAAAGTTTCCCTTGTTCAGCCGATATTGACAGCCAGTGTCAAATACCCACTTAGCGGCTTGTAATCTTTGCTTGCTATAGCTAACTTCGAAATAACATTACGATTTCAAGCTAGCCAAAATAAAATTGCACATTAAATTATAATAAAAGACTGACCTATCTAGATCAAATAGATAAGGTTTTATCTGATGGGGACGTTAGAAGTCTCCGAAACCGGTGTGCGTGTATGAAGAGAGTGATGAATGTGGAAGAGGCACGGCAGGTGTGGATAAATAGAGATATTTGACATTCTGTGCTCTCTGCCTACCCCGCAAGGGACCTGGCGTGAGGATATGTATGTTGTGAAGACACTAACTTTTCCGTCCTTGAAAGATATTAATAAAACGCATGAACAAACAGAAATTATATAAATTTAAACGCTTTTCATATTATTGTTTTATTAGGTAATTTTGTTGATTATTTATGCAGATTAAAATTTTAATAGCATTGTATTTTGTAAAGAAATTTTAGTCTTTTTTTAGACAAATATTAAGCGTGCCCACCGTCCATTAACATTTCCCGCTCCGTCCCGTCCTCTTGCCCAAGTGCTGATCTCGTCGGGATTACCTAACTTTACAGATCGTTTGCGATGTACAACGGCATCAAGGTTGCCAGCATTGCAAAATACCTACTCCAAATACGAGTACTTGTATGCCAAAACGTATACACAAAATAGGCACATCCTTTATTGCACTTTGGGACGTAAAACATAACCAATGAGACGTACACAATTGTCTGTCTATCCCTTCAGGGAAATACAGGCGTTACGTTATTTAAACACACTTCAAAGAAAGACAAATTACTATTGAAAGTCGTGAGTTTTGAATGGAATCATGACATATTCGAATAATTGGCAAATATTATTACACAGCTCTCTTGGCAAAACAGAATTTAAACACAGAAGCTTTCGAAAACGTTTCGTAGACAAAGTATCGCGGAGTTTACGTAACACGTTTTCACGCAAGCAATTTCCCATCCTCTTTAGCCGAATATCTTATGTTAAACTTTAATTATTTTACCGTAGGATTTTTTATAATCGTCCGAGTAAGAATACATCCCTCGACTTTGTGCCAGGATACAGGATGTCGTAAGAGGCGACTATACCAAGCGCTGGTAGAACGCGGTATGGCACGGTTCGCCTTATCACAGCTAAATACCCTTTTTTTGTTTAGGAGTGGGGGAGGGGATCTTCAAAAGGTACTGGATACCTTGGGAAAAATACCGAATTGTGTGGCACTTTTACCGCACTAAAACACCCTCGGTGGTCTTCCTCGGCGCTAATAGGAGAAGCTACAAATCTTAATAACTTCTACTTTTAGGAAACTCCTTAAATATGTTCGTTTAGATGAAGTACCTTGAATCTCGGTTTCTTTCAAAAAACTTCTGCTTCAACCATATTTACACATTCTTCTTATTCTGCTTCTTCTAATTTTAACTTTCTGTATTTATATTCTTTATAAATGTCAGTGCTTGAATGTCAATCGAAAAAAATATGCACGGGACTGTATTACTTTAAAGGTACGGTGGTAATAAAATCGCTTTAATGCAATACTGCTCAATTCATCGTGAAAAAAAAATGTTAGAAGGAAAAAGTACTATCCTGAGTGCATTCTTCTGTAAGCTACTTCGCCATTATTGAATCAATTTTCCCAGTCTGAATAAAGTAGAAGTTAGAACTTTTTGAAGAATAGAAAGGAAAAGTTATCCTGATATAATAGATTCAATTTTGAAACTCTTATGAATGAAGTTCACCGTATTTTTTTCTATTCTTTAGCTAAATGAGATATATTTATTCGCAATCACAAGAATATATTTAGTATTTGAGGAAGTATTTGATCATTTTACAATCTTCTAATATGGAAGCTGGAATTACGACACACTATTTCTTTGACTGTCAGATCTTTGAATCGATTGAATATTTATTATAGGAAATGTGTTCGATATGTATTTTACCACTTGCAAGAAGGATAGAGTTATATAAGATTTTCCCCAATAAAATCCTCGGCCGCACAACGCGTGTAGGGAATCCCTTTATGGAGAAACGCACGGCACATACATCGCTCTATGTTTATGGAGTTCTTCCCGAAGGAAGTTGTCCCGAGTATTATCGCTTGCCCGGTTAGACGGGACAATTTTTGATCACAACAAGAAAACAGCTTCTCAGTCACACTGTCTTCATCTATACTGCATAGTGTGTGTACACTTGAACTACCCAAGATTTTTGAATTACAAAATTTACAATTATATTTCCCGACGAATTTTGTTTTCATAGTAATTAACTCGTACATTATATTTAATATATACATTATATTCAATATATACATTATATTTAATATATACGTTATATTTAATATATACATTATATTTAAAATAATGTACGAGTTAATTAGTAAGAAAACAACATTCGTCGGATTAATTAGTGGTATAAAAAATATTTAGCCATTCCTAAATTAATGGACTCTTGATTAAATAAACTCCAAATTCTTATTTCGTGTTTATTAATCACAGCTACAAAAATGTTGAAGAAAGTTCGAGACCAAAATAAATATTTTTTAGAAGAAATTTTCATTGTAAGCGGCTCTTTATAAAGGCGTGTTCAGTAAGATTGTGCTATAAACTTCTACCGTATTCCAACGTTCCAACCTTGTCGTAACATTATATTTCCGGCGGTTTTATTAAGTGAGATGTATAAAAAGTAAATGTATATTATATACAAACTTCTAGGCTGTTGTATAAAGGAGATTATCTTTTATACAGGAAATCCCGTGAAGGTAAATTTTACTTGAATATAAATTTTCGATGAACACTTTTTTATGTTCTGGGTATAAATAACCGATGAAGTGCGCTCCGATTTCGCCTCTCGAAGATATAATCATATATTGTTTTCTCATATCACTTAGACTTCTATAAATTTTGAGTGTACATTTATACAGCAGCGTATTTGTTAATTGGATTACGTTAATCTTTTTCTACAATTTGGTACGCATTGCTTAAACATTTTTCGTTTTACATATATACGTAATTATTGATTCATTGGTATTATTAAACGCAGTATAAAACGTAACATCATCCCTGTAATCCCCGAAGAGGCTGGCAGAGGTGCGTCCCCCATATTCACCATTTACGAGTACGCTTACGTCCCACTATGGAATAAGTGGTGAGTCTATTGTTATACACCGAGCATGTGTCCAGACTCCTCGCCACTACTAGAAAATCTAAGTTAGAAAAATCCAATAGTGCCTGAACGGGGATTTGATACAGAATCTCGCGATTCGCAATCGCGCTTACTATAATTAATACGACCAAAGAGGCGGTCATTTGTTTGGTATAAGATTATTTTATTTTTTCCGTTAGCATAAATAATCAAAAATACCCTGTACATTTTTGATTAAGGAGAAAATAGTGAATCGATCACAACAAAAGCGTCCAATATCTCCACTTTATATGAAAATCAAAAACCCACGGGAAAAACACGTGCAAACCAATATATACGTATAATGAAATGAATAATGGAAGCTCTAAACCTATTGGATTTGGGAAGCTTCCTTGGTATCGAATTCGTAAAAGAAAAATAGGCTCGTTTTGTCTTCAAACGTTCCATATGTTTTAGGGCATGAATAAATGTCTTGTTTGATCGCAAGCGAGTGACTATTTATTAGTTAACCTGATACATGAATAACTCAGTCTTAATTAATTCAATGGTGTCTGAACGGACAATATTTGAAATAAATATTTAACTGAGAATAAACCACTATTTTTTTTTAAATTTAAATTTTGCTCGTCTTACTGTCGCTATGATCTCCGGTGTGTCTTTGCTGGGGTTCAAAACATCGCAGGCGATTCAAAATAATTTGCCTCATATACTCCCTGTTTTGTAGGATGGAAATACTTGTACCTGGTGTCCCCCATTCTCAAGTCACCTCATCTGGTAACAAATTCAAAGAGAAAGTCTTACTGGCAAAATGTATCCAACACTCAGCGTAGAAGTAAGTATGACAGTTAGGTGTCAGTCAGTATTTTAGATTAACAGTTCTAAATTACGAAAATGCAAATAGACCAAAAGCTGCTAAAATGCAGTTAGGCCACTCTGGTTCTAGCAACCTGAAATAATATAAAGTTATGAAAGGTTCTGTTACAATAAAACGATATGACTAATCACAGCGTGATATGAAATAAGAAGTTGAATGTGCTTAATTGTACTTACAATATGCCAAAATGTTGCAATGCCTAGCACATAACACCGTTGATTAAGCATCAGTATTTTGTAATTTGGAGACACGCCAAGCCCTGTTACGAACCACAATCAACAATTTAAATAAAATGTCATAAGTGTTTTTGTTTATCTTTATTCGAACTTATTTCATCCATTACTGCACTTGAATCGGTGGAATGTCATAATACTTTTGTCTATATCAGTAATTTATGTATAAATAAACCTATCAAGACATTGATTAACATATAGGTATATTGACTGTGCAGAATAGATTCAGACTAACATTTTTCATAATACTATGAACATATTTTCAAAACCTTAAGATCAGAACTTTGGCTTATTAGAAATATCTTTGCTATACAAAATATGGCTATAGGAGTACGTACGTAAGCTGAATTATATGTATAATTATCGGACGTTGGTAATGTACTGTATTTACGAATAACAGCTTTGTAACTATTTGCACAAATATATTTTATATCCCTACTTATATTACATCGATGTATATTATCGCGATTGAGAACAATGTCTCAATCACTAGTTTTTTTAAAGACGAATCCAACGTAGCTTGTAGTATAAAGGCTTGTGGTGAAGCGATATCTTTTAAGTGGGGAAAAGGTGGGATTGGAAGGGTGAAGTGAAGTTGCATATACAAGTGGATTTATCTCTTTAATTTTGTTTACATTGGTGTGTGGGGGATCGCTTTATTTGTTTCAGCGCGTGTTGGTTTTTAAATGAGATGTTTTAATGCGACTTTTTATTCGCAGAGTAAGCCTTGTTACATTTTGAAACGTGCTACTGTTCTGCATTTATTTTTCAATCATTGAATACTGACAATATAGACCTGTTGCACCTGTTCACCAAACTGGGCACTTTAGTAAAAAAGTTTTACCGTCATGACTGCAAATTTATTATGTGACAAGTATCGTTGAAAGTTTGAAAGAATAATGTAATCTCAAATTGTCATAATTAAAAAGAAATACATGTTACAGATACATCTTACATTAAAACAGTGTTGTCTATTGCAAAAGAACAGTCCCCGGAATAATGGTTCAGTTCACTAAACTCTGAACCAACGAGTTAGAATAGTTTATTTATTTTTTTAATGCTTCACCTACACTAACAAATATTACTCTTCGAGGGATGGGTAGAAGGGCGTTATATTCTACATCCCCTCATGGAATAGAGCATTAGGCTATTCCCGTATATCGGACTCAAATTCAGACACCGAGCTACTACTAGAAATACATCTGATAGCACCCGACCCAGGAATCGAACCTAAGTCCCCTCGATCAGCATTCGCGTTTCCATATATTCGACCTACAAGATAGTCAGTAACTTATAATTAAAATTTACAACTTGCCGTTGTATATTTAAAAGAGAGTAGATATAATTTAGTGTACTTTTCATATTTAATACGATTTTTTTATTACCGGTCATTAACATCCCACTTGGAGTTGCCATGTACCTACCTATTGTATAGATCCAGTAAAATTGTGTTAACTAATACAATGAAAGCGTCAGTAAGTGAACTTCCATTATTTCCAGATTCAAGTAAATTGCTCTCAAATTTGATTCAAACGATGTATTATTACTAGAGCTCTCTTTGATAAATATCCTTTTCGCTCGAGCATCCATTATTCTTTGTCTAGAAGCGAGATATTATTATAACTTGAAATGAATATATTTTTTAACTCTATCTTGATTATTGTGTGTATATATATGTTATATTATATTATGTGTATTGTGCGTTAACTTATTTAAATTGGAAGTATGCTACACTCCTCTGTCTACCTCTTCGGGAATTACAGGCGTGATGATACGTACTTATTTAAACTCTTTATTTGGGGCCGTTTGTTACTAATTTGATTACTTGTTCTTTTAATAAATAAAACAAAAGCGTTCGGTGTAAGTGTGCATACTGACGTCAAAGTTTTGAAAGTACCACGACTTATAATACAATTCATCTATAAAATAGGTATGATGTCATTCTAGTATTAGCCTAGCGGCTTAGAACTCGCCGTGCTCCGCTACCGATCCTAGGTTTAAATTATATTGCGCCCCTCTCTTTACAAAACATATAGGCGACGCGTTTAAGTATTAAAAGTAATTTACTTTGATTTTAATCGAGAGGTCCTGGTCTGGCAATTGGAGAGATCCTGTTACGGCAATCGGTTAGATTTCTTCATATTCTTCCCTCAGGCGTGCGAAGTCTGCCAACTCTCATTTGACCAGCGCGGCTACAGCTAATAGGCTATAATTCTACGTACTCTGTGAAGAAATCGCTTATATATCATCACAATATAATGAGTTCGCACATTCTCTTGGTAACAATTGGAGAATGTGTTATATAAAGACAATTTTAAAATACTTTCAGTAACGTACGGCGTATATTGCTGGTTGGACAATATTTTCAAAGGTTTTTAATCACCATCAAGACCTCCAGTATGCAAAGGCATTATAATATCGATAAAAGACTGCAGAATCGTTTGCAAAATTTTTCAATTGACTTCATCGCTTATCCAAGAACCAAGTACGTTTATCGCTTGTTGCCATACGTTAGCATAAAAGGACTTTCACCCTAGCCTAGATGTGTCTGTTTGATCTCACTTTGGTACTCCCATTGTAAACTGTTCGCAGTTGTCTATGAGCTGCAAAGACCATATAATTATTATAGTATACATTATAAGATTAATGTAGGTAGCCCAGAATGTATTATATTCGTAACAACAAGCAAATGATGTCACGTCACAACGTGCACCGGAAATACAACGTCATTTTATGTTTCTTCACAAAATGTAAACATACATTTACATATTACGTATATACATAAAGGTATTTTTTCTGTTCTTTTCATTTCTACTTTCGGTTACTTTCAACTGTACGTTTGACGATTCATCCGAATCGGCCTTTTAATTGCTAAACTTATCCTCCGCAGAATTTGTATAGAATATTTGTACTCCAGGGAACTCTTAAACCAAATACCTTAAATGCTCTCCTTCATTTCTTCACACATCCATTGAGCACTCGGTTTGTTGATTTATTTTTATATTTTACCGTAGCCGAGCAATCCGTCTCGAGGTCCTAAATCTGGTTGAATGACACACTCGAGATTGCTCGGCGTTTCGTTATCTTGTGCGAAGAATCCTTCGTTTAGTGCGATAGAAATTACGCACTGGCTTGTGTGTAATGGGGGCAGTAATTGGAAGCCTTATTTGGATGTTTTCTTTTATGAAGTGCCTGTATTTTCTCTACATATACGTATATACCATCTATATACATTTGTTCAATAGGCTAGCCGAAACGGTTCGACACGCTAGTCTTATAATTAAATTGAGGGAATACCATTTATGCCAATACCTCCCAAGGAGAGTATCTTATAATCTACGAGTAATAATTTTTTCACACATAATAATTTTCAACACAGAATTGTTAAACACCAACTCTAGAAGTTGGGGCTTAATGCTTAACCGGCCGGAAGAGTATCTAATGCCTCACAGTGATCAATATCTTATTCTATCAATAACTTGAGAATTATTTTCAAAGTGCAAGTATTATACAACTATAAACACGTGATATATGGAATAATTTACAACCATGGGAAGGTTTATTTTCACCAATACGTTACAAGGAATTTAGGGATAAGGGTATAATTTTTGTAAATAATGACCTACACTCCGAAAAGGCAACGTATAAATCACCAGTAAGTCGAGCGTATAATGACCGCTGGGCAGGTCCATATAAATCAAGCCATGGTCACCGAGTGCTTGCAATCTATCATAGACCTTGGTCACTAATATGGATAGAGCAATTTATTACATTTTTATTCATAGATACGTAACAAACTATATTTTTCACATTGCATATTTGAATTAAGCATTGATCATTGAATAATTTAACCAATTTCTAAGCATTTCTTTGACTTATTTAAGAATCTTATTTAGTGATTGCGTGAAATGCAACTTTTATCTGTACTGCATATTGTTAATGTATACTCATCTACGTTCAGAGATACGTCTGCGACTGGAGTTAGTTATTTACTCGTTAATTCCTATAATACTTATATCAATGTTCTACAAAACCCATTTAATATATGCCTTGAATATTCCTTTGAAATTTTTATAATGTGAAAATCGAAGCTTTCCGTGTTTTGAAGTCGAATGCTATCCATTGCTTTTTTTCCACATCTAGTGACATTTATTATCATTAATGTTGAAAACTGAATAAATTTTCTGCACCGAAGCATTCCTTGGGGAATCCATATTCAATTTCTATATACCTCATTATTTTCTTTTCTTGTTAGAGAAAATGCTGCAGCAAATAAATTGGCGTGGTTAAACTACCCCCATAAATCAAGGTAATTGATGCCATTATGCTCTAAGTTTATCATCGCTACACGCTATATGAGTCCAGTAATTGTGCCGGTTATATCTTATATTCAGGTTTGATTAATTATGAAAGAACATTTTTTATTTCTATTTCAATAGACATGTAATTTAACAAATGTTCAGGTGTAGGTGAATAATCAATAGAGTTAATCTTGGAAAAAAAAGCCACGTCTGTTAAGTTACTCCTTCAAGTTTCCTTGTAAAGCCAAGACTACTGTGAAACTAAATCTTTGGCGTTAGTTATTTAAATCCGGCGCTTAATAAGGTATCCTTAAATTGGTTGTAAAAGTACTATTGAGCCTCACCTTCATCGACTTAGTGATCAAAAAAATACAGAATGTATGCAGTAGAATAATGAGTTATATTGATGGCTATATTACCCGAAACTAGAAACACTAGGCTCACTGACCTTATTTCTTCGTTTCCAAATCAGCCAGATACGAAAAGTAGTATTTATTTACGCATAGGTAGGACGTACAGAGGGTTTTTAGTGGGGTAAAATAAAAAAGACAGTCTCCTATTAGAACAAGAAATGTTACCGCCGTAGTCCGCCACGATAGTCAATTGTGAGTTGCCAGGCGTACACTCTTTAGAGTATATTATAAAGAGCAGATTACACCAAACCAAATCAATGCATTGTTACATATTGAAAATATTTATCAAAAAATATGCGAT
>DWTO01002486.1:0-13913 GCA_018244755.1 Jemadia pseudognetus
AGAATATTCATCCACTAACATGGCAGGGGCGTATTAATATCAGCATAATCATTTATATTTCGTACGTTTACAGAGAGTCAGTTGTATTGAATCAGCTACAAAATACCAGGAATGAATACAATTCATAATAGCTCCTACACGTTGGAGAATGTTTTCTTATAACAATCAAAAAAACGGACAAATAATTGAACGTACAAAAAACACGAAAAAAGGAAGAAGTAATTCTATTTGACACTGTCCTATGGATAGTCTGTGATCTCAAAAGCACGGTGGGGCCGGACGGTGTCGGATCACATGCTTGGCGGAGCGCGAGCTAATCGCTTGTTCGTCTGATGGATCGACTGATTGCTGTCTGCTGTTGAGGAGAATGCTTTGTTTTTGACAAGTTCTAATCCTACCCTTTAGTTTTCATGCTGCGAATATTTTAGTCATATACTTAATTAATTAAAATATCTATCTTTAGGCTTGTCTGTTCTAAGTAATGGTCGAAACTCGTGGAGGTGTATTAAACGAATCAGACTAAAACCCATGATTATCAACGCTATTATTATTGAGAAGTGGAAGCTTTAAATGGGTCGAATTACTTTAAGAACAATTCATTTGAAAATAATTAGTGTCTGTTTAAAATACCTACATATATGGGATAAATGACAACCATACATTTCGTGAAATGACAATTTGACAACCATGCATTTTCACATTTTCGTGAAGTGCCAGCCCTACAGGCCCCAACCCGCCGCCGCGCACGTATCAAACAATTCAATTATGCCCTCAAATGGCCCGAAATGATCGCCCCGCTATTACTTACACTTCTCTACACTGCTGCATGCCGGTTGCGTGTAAATACACACAAATCTATAGAATTGTACCGAAATGTTAGTCACTCGGTACATATTTTGATATTCTGTAAAATCAAAAAATATATTCCACCAACATTGTTTTCTTTCTAGTTCCGATAAAATAATCAAGAATTGATCTTTTCGATATTGTAATACGTTTTAAAATCTCTTCGATATTGTAATACTTTTTAAACCGAAGCGCGTTATTCACAGCGTACAAACTCGTACATATATCATGAATTGCCGTGCCGACTACATATTTGCTATGACATAATATTATAATTATTTGATTAAGAGATGATATGAAACAAATCTTTTCAAAAATTCAGTTTGTACGCTCATGACGTCCAAATGCTTTATCGCTTGTAACTCATTAGCTAGAAGACTAGGTTACTGCTGTTACTGAAACTAGGAGTGGATCTAGTATGACTTAATGCTGGGCTAAACTGGACATAGTGATGTCTGTTAATATTACTTAAACTTCAAATATTTAAATTACCTAGCTGGTAATAAAACAGACCACATATACTTACAATAGATGTACGGAACACACTATGCTTACTCCAATGACACTGTGAGAGGTGACAAAAGCAATACTAAAATTATTTCTCTCCTTACCGGTCTTCACTTGGTGTTTGAGCGTGGTCTTGCAATCTTCAAGCAGCTGCTTCAAAGGCAGCGGATCTTCGGGCAGCTTCAGATCGAGAACCTTCACCATCTCCTCTGGCATCTTGAAGTCTAAGATCTGGACCACACAACAGCTAGATTATCAATTGAATTGAAATATTTTATAGTGACCAGTCAAGAAAGAGTTATATAAGTTAGCTAAAATTATAAACTTTAGAATATATATTTGTTGTATAATAGAAAATGTTCTGTTATTAAATAAAGCATAAGTACACGTCGTTCTAGTTATGCTCCATACCAATAAGATGAAAGTTGCATGTACGGATACTGTACAAGAGTTTCTAAATACGTTGTACAAGCGTATATTATCGAATCAATTCCAGCGATGTCAGTATAACTCACTTTCTCATTCCGATCGTTGACTTGTTGTATAAAGTCGAGGAGTACATCCACCACTCTCGCCAGAAATTCGCGAGTTTGCGGACTGGCATCCTCCCGATACGGCAGGATAGCTGCAAAGAAAAATTGTTCTAGAAAAATAGCTCCATACTTAATGAATGACATATGTTCACAACTAAGATTTTTTTTAATTATGTTTTCGATCAATTTAGATTTTCATAGCAGAAATTCTTGAATATGGATTTCGCGTAACGGAAGAGGGAGTTTGTCTGAGATGTATGTTTTTTTAACATCATTTTCGTTATGAAACATTAATAGTCCAAATTTTGCTAGGGTCCTACTTAACGGGCGGATAATAGTATGCTTACAAATTATAAGTTGTAACAGATAATATGGATATTGTGAGAATATTTTTAACATACGATATTAGTAAACTGCTGAAATTATGGCATTCAAATATCCCTGAATGGATGATTTCGTTCCCTTTCGATTACATCAAGAAATACAAAATTGCATTTTGTCGTATATCGTTAAATTAAGACTAACAATTAGTAAAAATTTCAGCCTCATTATTTTTGTTGGTAAGAAAAAAGTGTCCCGAACTCTAGTAGCAAAAAGTCAATACTCATTTATGGCGCTGACGCGAGATTTTTTTTCACTGAACCCTAAAAGTCAGAGATTAATATTTTCGTCCCTCGTGTTCAATGTCCAGGAATGCGTTGGACTATGTTAAGAATGATTTAGGGAAAATACAGGACATATTCTAACAACCAAGTCAAATACGAGTAAATTGAAGTCTAAGAAGGTACTAGTGCAGCAAATTTTAAGAGCTTTCCATTAAACCTGAGAGTACTACACTCCGCAGCCTAACCCATGTAGGAAATAAAGGGGTCATGCTACAGTTTTTCAATTGTGAACAAGAAACGTACAATACTTTTGGTTTTAAAAATGAAATACATTAATAATACGTTCCATAGAAGCGCACTTGCAAAATGTCATATGGAAATCCTACTCGTGTCATATTTTACTGAGTTTCGCTCACAGATGCCTTTGATTTGTATAGCGATTCGCAAAGGGGACTTTCACATCAGAAGGCGAAAAATTGCCTACAATCAAATATCCTCCTTATCCTTTACTCACTAAGGTTAACAAAGGTTTTAGCAATCGCAAACGCTTCGTATCATAACCCAGGAGGGAACGACAATGCGTTTTGATTTTCAATATAGCAACGACAATTTAAAAGATGCGGTTAGGGATATTATGTGTGATTCAAAACTGACGTTTAAGTCGCAGGAATTAAGAACTGTTACACAATTATCATACGTAGTAGAGTTTATATTGTGAAAGAACAAAGCTGTTATAAGATTGTGCTAACCGTAAAAGGTATGATTTTCTATATTGTGTCGTATTGTCTTAATAATAAGGAGTTGTAGTTTCTCCCATGAATGTATTTATAGTAGGTAGTTGCAGTATTGTTTAATATACACCATTGTGCGTTGATCAGTGAAGTTTTTGTTTCCGTGATGTATTATTTGCCCTTTGAACGGGCGTGTGTGCATGAGAAATTAAAAGTGAAAACCCTCTTGACTTATGAGTCTTGATTTTCCCTTAGAGAAAAATAAACGAATACTCGGTTGCAAACTAACGAAGTCAAACTGCATTGTCGATGTTTATCTTTAAATCGATAAACAAACTACAGAGTAATATTAATAATGCAATTACCGTTAATAATTTCATAACTTTCATAAGGAAACGTTGAAAGTAGGATATTTGTTAGAAATATTAATAAAAATCGAAAATGTCCGAAACTCTACCACCGTCAAAAGTATTTAAGCCTAACATCATGCCTGTAATCTCCGAAAAGGTAGGCAGAGGAATGTACAACACTCCCACATTTCACCGGTAAACGTTTACGTCCCACTATGGAATAGGTGGTGAGCCTATTGCCATGCATCGGGCACAAATCCAGGCTCCGAACCACTAGTAGAAAATCTAAATTAGAAATTATTATTTTTTTGCAGTATTCGACCCGGGAATCGAACCCGGAACCTCCCGATCGGTAGTCGTACTTGCAACCAACACGACCAACGAGGCGGTCAAATTTCACACAATCTTCGTATAAATAGTTAAAGACTTCCAAACAGTTTTGTTAGAAAACCGACAATCTTTCATTAATTATTTTCGTCAAGCTGTTAGAAAAGCAATTATGAACAAACAACTGTCTGCTCTTTACTTTTAATACGAAACAAAATTCAACAAACATCAGTCTTAGTAATATGAGGTCATAAGAACAGGTAAATATGATTGACTAATTTGTCTTTGTCCTATTCAAAGTTGTTCTTAATCGCGTTACCACTGAAAAGATGGTCGCCTCTAGTGTACACCGACACCGAAAGCATACTCAACGGTTTTATTTTCACCACAATTTCTCCTCGGGAAAAATGGGTATAGTTAAGGTACGTACCTACTACAACGAACTGTATATCAAATAATCTACTACCTATCACAGTCTCTTGTTATATCTCAATGTAGGTTTACAACAGAAATATTTCTACTAGAACTGTTTCAGGGTAAGTTTTTATTAAAAGTAATTCCGTCGTATTACACGAAGGGTCGTTGCGACCCCAGCGGAATGCTCGGAATTTCACTTAACCCTCCCTTCGCCGATTAGCCACACTCGACGTGCTCGCTATTGAAAATAACAAACAAACAGCTGCATTTTAGGATTATACCCGAGATTAATATGCCACATATTTGTTTCTTTTTTGCTTAGATTTCTACAAAATCGCGTTCAATATAAAACATATTATGCCTAAAATACTATAATACCTAGTTTTACTAACAGTTTCTTAACCTTTGCTTTTTGTGAGTCATCGCCGTCGTGAGAATGTTTGAGAATATAATCTACCACGCCGCGATGGCCAAGTGTGGATTGGCAGGCCTTTTTATAACACAAGTAACGAGTAAAAATTTTTCGCCTATAAAGTTATCGGAGTGTAAAATAATATTTTTACCGTACAAACATTAGATAAAGAAAAAATCAAGGATTCCGTTACAAAGTATTTGCTACATATCATCAATTTCGTAGTTATTGAGAAACTCATTACATATGTAAGGAAACACCGAACTACAATTCTACGTTATTTTAGAGACAATTAGCCCCTATCAATCCAAAGTTGCTATTAGGATCAAACAGACCCTTGCAGTTTCTATACGCGAATTAACCCTCCACTCATCTGACGTAGTGAATCTCCCAGAATTGATAGACCGGGCTCGAGAGGATTTACTTGAGGAAATAGATTTTTTCTATCTTTTTAGCAGTATACGCATTTTCTTTTAGAGGGATGTGGAGTAGTCATTGCCTGAGCATTTCAATTTTTTGTACGTTTTATCGTTAATTGTTACTCATTAATGTTATTTAATGAAATATTATATCATAAGTACTCGCTGTACAGACGCCGTAAAAAACAGTTTTTGGATCTGAACTATTGTTTGATTAGGTACTTTGAAGAATTTAGTAAATGGGTGGCACTATAATAGATAAAATTTGAAAGTACACCGACGTAATTATTGTTTATAAATCAGATAATGTTTTGAGCTGAAACATTTAGTAATTTAAAGCAGTACCTAATATCTAATTAAATAATAGGTAACCTTCATATACGATTGCTTATTCTATAACGTAAATAGATTAGTTGCAGTAGAAGGGAATTGTCAATGCAACCAACTTTGTTCTTTAGATGTGTACAAAAGATACCATTTTTTTCTAAGATAATAATGAATGCACCTCTCCACTTCTTCACATTTAGAAAAGAAGCACAAATGAGGGATAACGCTAAATCCCGGTCATTACCGCGCGCGGATCAACTTGTCCCGTCTATTGGTATTTATAACCCAAGCAACCGAGGGTTAGCTTACGTTGCTCTAAGGAAAATTTAGTATGGCTTTAAAAAATATTATAGGTACGAGTAGGTAACAAGTTAGAATCAACTTAAGTATTGAGTTGAGTATTTTAAATCGGCGATTTTTCACACTAATAATATAAGTAGAACGAGCGAAATATTTAGACAAAAAATTAATTTATTTTCTTTGTGAGTATTTATTGGTAATCGCTGCTATATATACGACTATTTATGATTCTTTGCACCTGTTGTTCGTTATATCTTAGTGCCCTATTCATTTATTTGTAAGAGTTTATTGCATAGTAATAACTGTGACCATATACCTATGTCGTTTCTATTCACGGAGATTGTTATGTTTCACCGTCGAGCAACTGTTACCCGTACATAGTCATCATCATCATCATCATTGTATATTAGTTACTAAGAAGATTATTAATTTGTTATATTCGCATATTTTTTTAGAAAAGGCATAAAATTATTTTCCAAAAATTTTCTACACCTACAAAACTTATCAATTAACGCAAAACACGAGAGATCACTTCCGTTTTAATCCCCGTCCCCTAATAGGGGTGTTCGGAGCGAAGTTTAATGCAGGAGAATTACATGTAGGAAGTCGTTTTCCTAGCTTTTACTTTAGCGATTTTTCTATTAATACTTACGATTTTTACAATAGAAGTGACCGCCTCGTAGGTCTAGTGGTTGCGAGCACAAATGCTGATGAAAGGCTGATAATGATGTATAGAATTTGAATACCAAATCCTCAAAGCGTTAGGTTAACATACAAACCACTAATCTTACACTTTTACAAATTCGCTTTTGAAACAAACTATGAAGTTACTTAGTGAAGTTAACTTGAATAAAGGTTTTTTTATCCGTTCATTAATCGTGTGTTTGCCATTTTCAACTCCTTTTCGTTCACGATAAATAAATCCATTAATGAGGTAATTAATCACAGACACTTTAAACCTGTCGCGAGCAAGCGCGGGTAATTAATTATTGTGGTCGCCATGAATGGGACGAATTGCGGCCAAATTACATTATCCACCACAAATGATATTGAGAATTGTAACCATGATAGCCTAGAGCTTATAGCTTTCAATGTCCCACTCTTGATTCTCGGTTTAAGTCTTAGCATATCTTACATAATTTTGTAAAGGACAGTGCTCCTTTACAAAATTATGTAAGATTTCAATACTAAATATCATTCGGCGTAACAGAAAAAGATAACATCGCGAGTAATATTGCACTTTTTAGAATTCCACCTCTTCTGTGACGACAACCATAATTGTTCACCAACCATAATTAATTTGTCATGAAATCTTTATGTTCTCTAAGCCGTTTGAAATCTGTTAACCTCCACTTGGTCAGCATTGTACATAGATGCGCCCTCGGCCCTTTTATTCTGAGAGGACATTTGAGTCAAACAGTGGATGGATAAAAGGGATTCACAAGGATAATAATGATTTTAGAAACAAAAAGCTCGCTAGAAAATCAAAAACGCTAGAAAATCCAAGGCGCATTGACAGTTGTCTAATGAATAATGAACCCTTGTTCAAGTTGATGATATTTATGGTGAACTTAAATATAATTAGTTATAGTTTCAAAAGATCTGCAATCAATCTTACGTAACTCCGTTTAATATATAACACGAAATGTCCAATAGCAACCTTATTTGCTTTCCTATTTAATTTTTTAATACTAACACGGAATCGCTTCATGTTTAAGTTGAAAAGCCTGATGGCAAATTGACGCTTGCTCACCATCGCCCGCTACTGAGTTAACTGCGACGAAACTGTATATTCTATAAAACCAGAGCGCGTGCACTGATATAGCGTTGTAAGGTGTTACCGGATATAAGATAAAGTCGTCCTTAATCAGCTATATAATAGCGTCATGTCATGACGTCCGGTAGAGGGCGCTTGCCGGAAATTAAGTACACGTGCCCAAAAAGAGGGTAAATTCAAATGTTCCAGTTGAGTATTAAAATGTGTTCTTGATTCTTGAAATGATCCAGATTATCACTTGTGGTTAACAACTTATTAATTTAAAGGATTCAGTTTATGAAAAGTTTAAAATGAATTGAAATAAATACTTACAGTCGTAATAAAGGTTGGCGACACCTGAAGTCAGCTTGGGGGTGCCCTGGCCCGAGAGAGACGCCATTCTTTCACCCTGTGATATAAAAGACAAGTAAAATAAAACTGTCTCTGAATTGCTTTTTACACAAAGCTTATTTTATGCAGAGTAAAAAGCTATTAGTAGCCTGAATCCAGAAAAAAATAAAAATCTGTATGACGTTATAATACGATGTTTATAAAATTAAATGGAAATCCGATTTTTATACTTTAATTTGTTATTGTTCCACGTTTCAGTTCATATTGTACTCAGTAATAATGATATAAATGGAGATATTTATAAAACTGAAATCCAGCTAAGCAATTACACCGAATTAAAGCCTAAACATTCCAAAATATTTCAATTCCACATACTTCAGAATCATTAGTAATTAAAATGACATAGAATCTTAGTACAAAGCCAATTTGAAGATTATTATTGTTTGTTATCCGAAACAACAGTAGAGCAAATCTACGGCGTAGACCCGGTACAGATCGAAGTCGTAGCAGTTGTAACAGGGGTTTAAAAAAGTTAAATTAAGAATAATTCAAAATGATACCAATAATATTGTTAAAAACTCATTGGTATTTAAAATGATATTGTATAGAAATTGTAGTTTTATTATTGTATTGCTGAAACACTGTATTTTAGGTAAGACTAAACAACACAAGTAAAACAAAATTAGATTACATTAAAGTTAGCTAATAATAATAAAAAAATCATATACAAAAAGCGTTCTTAATAAGACAAAATAGTTGATAAATCAATAGCTACTAGCGTAATCATGCAACCGAACAAAGAACCGAAAACAAGATGGCGACGCAGCGAAAAATCAATATGGCAGCCAAGCTGGCGATAGAAAATGGCGATGAACGAACCAACTGGATGTGCTCAGCTATTTGCTTGCAGTACGAAAAAAAGCCGTCCAAACTCAGCTTTGACATTTTCGTTAACTTCTATTTCCTTATATTTATTCTGGAAACAGAAAAAAGGTAATTAATTTTTAATCAATCTTTATTTAAACGGCTTGAACTTGTGAGTGGGTATATTTATTAATATTTACATTTAACCCTATCTGAGGACGTTCAGATATTAAACTTGACTGTACTTTTATATTCAAAATGAGACAATGATGTCAATGTAAGATGCACAGCGCAGAAGTAGGTACTGCACTTTCTAGAACGTCTATATTTAAAGGTCACAATGTCGTGCTCTATAAAACCTCTACAAATTCAAAATACCTACTAATAAAAAAGGAAAATCTAGTACTACTGATCTAAATAAGTAACTAATACAAATATTAAACATACGAACCTTTCTGGAGCTGGTGAATGAAAAAGAATTTAAAAATTTAAATAGGATTGAACACTACTTATAGGATATATTTTTTGTCGAGAAGAATATTACGACGTGACAAAAAGGATCGTTAACGAAAACTCGGAGGGAAGTATTGTCGCGGATGGTAATTTTTTTATCTCTGACTCTCATATATGATGAAATAACTAGATTTTCCGTGAAAGCACAGCTGTGTAGCTGAACTGAGATCTGGAGGTAGACTGAGGTATCAGGAGGCTTTCAGAGTAGGCTTTAGGGGTGCCGCATGCGCGTTGAAAAGGTCATACATAGGGTATGGGTATTGGGGATGGGGGGATTCAGGTCGTGGGTGGTGGTCAATACGTTAAATAAGGTCACCCCTTCTATCATTTCCATTATCAAACTAATATGCGATCCGTATTAAATTCGTATTAAAGATTAACATCAAGCAGATATAGCATCTATCAGTAGCAAGGTTATAGCAGAGACATCTGTAATTGTACCGGTTTCAGATAGATTACATAACATTTTGCTTTTGGCCTGGCCCATCCGTTTATATTTTTATTATGTAGGGAGGGACTAATTTAAAAATACTATTGCAATAATATCACAAGCAGAAAGTATTCTGCCTTAGTCAGAGGCTGTATTAAGGATGGTTATAGAATATAAGGGCTTAAAGCGTAGGCGGATATCGCGTGGGTGCCTTCCGAAGTCCCACGTAGATTAGTATTGCATCTGACCTCTGGCCTTTTCTGAATGTCAGCATCTACGTCATACCCGTTGATTTTTCAAAACAGCACTGTATAATCTTTTTAATATGTATTTCATATTACGTTTCTTTGGAAATCTCAAATCTCGATGAACCTCTAATTAGATTTTATTAGTCATTAAATATTAAAAATTAATTTTAAAAGGCATGGATTTTAATAATCAAGAACATAAAAATGTGAAATATCTCATATTCTTATCTATTTATAGGTTTTTTAATATTCTCCAGGAGTAAATCAACTTAAACTGAAATATTGGTTGGTTTAATAGTTGTAAGCAGGACTGCTAAGATCCTGGGTTCTATCCCCGATGCGAACGACGTGTTTTTAGGCTTCTCTGACTTGAAATTGTTAGTAGTAGTTCGGACTTTGTAAATGTGTCCATTGTATGGCAATAGGCACACTCCCTATTCCATGGAACTTGATTACAAGTTATATTAATAACTGTTGAAAAATGCAAATACCTATGGGTGTGATAGTCGGAGTGCCTCTGCCTACGCCGTAGGCATCATTTTATGCTGTTTATAATCATATTTGCATGAGGTGTTTATCACATTTTCCGTTCCACAATGTTAACCTAGTCTGTTATAGTAATGAAACAGTAGTACTGTTTAAATAAAGAAACAATCTGGCAAGCGAACTTGAAGGATTAACATTAATATTACGGTTAAAACTGGCAGTGAAACTTTAAAATTAACTTAAAGGTTAACATTAACATTAAAACTTAGTATGACACTTAAAAATTTGGTTTTCGAATTTATATATCATTTTGACAATGAAATCACATTATCCTGTAAATTGGTGTTTGTTGGGGATTTTTTACCTTATAGGTATGTGTATAATTCACGAATTGTATCTTAGACATTTGTCTTTCTTTTATTTATTTTTATAGGTACATGTGTAAATACTGTAAACGAATAGATTGGAATATGATGAGAACGTTTTAATGTTGACAAATACGAATTTATTTATTTGTAAATTTAACAATGAAAAATAATTTCCTTTAATTTTGACAATCATACATTTTCAATTCATGAAACGTACCGATTTATTTATAGAAATACTTTCATGAAAAGAAAAAGTAATTTAAAAAACTCACATTCATGAAAAGAAATTGAAATACTTGCTAATAAATGCTGCAACCTACATAGTAACTGAACAGGAAATTTGAAATGAGAAATATCAACATTGAAAAAGAAATTGCTTTTATACTTACCTACTTGAAGTTTGATTATTCTAACATTTTCAATATTTGCTCATTAGTAGGTATGGTTTTTTTCTCAACCATAATCGTAGAATATAGTTATAAGCTACCTTATAGCGTTTGAAATACGTAGGTCACGATAGTACATCAGGCGTTCCAACATACTTAGAAAGCCATGAGGACGTAAACAAAATATGTTAACAAATATATCTATACCTATAGCAATGCTTTCTACAGCGAGATTTTTTGCGAAGTTCATGACTCTAAATATATCATGGTAGGTATAGATATCGTGTGGAAGCTAGCAATAATGTAATATTAATTCACAGTACACTAATATGAATTATAGCTCCATCTGAAACTACCGTATCTACTAAACACTCTAAAAAAATCACCCTGGAGCAACTTTATGCTGGATACATTTCTTCTACCTTACAGGTGCTTCGTGACATATACCTATACCAAAGTCAATTATTCACTTCTATATGTGAATGTGAATTCCATCTATCATAATAAAGTAAATGTACCTACGTTTACCGATCGCGAATCTCGACTTACGTAACTCCTTCCCTACCCCTACTCTAACTACACCTACCCCCTCAAACCACCCCAGCACTGGGCGTGACCATTGACGTCATACGCCTTCAAAGGGGTGCGAGGGAGGGGATGTAACGATCGGGTATATCATATAGCTATACGTGCGAGGCTAATGGGATTTTAGTGGCATTTCAGAGATTTTTGGTACAATCGTTTCACGATATTTATGCACACTGATTTTTCGTTATTCATATACAAGCCGCTACTACTCACAATTTCATGCATATGGAAAAACTGAAATTTTATATAAATTTTATATTCTCCCATTCGCTAAATCCCTTACTAAATTACTTATAGGTACTTAAAAGCGTTACATCGTTGTTCTTCACTATTACTCTTCCAAATTCTTTCCTTAATTTCACAGTAAGTACCTACTTACGTAACTAATTACGTTTACTGAGTAATACTTTTATTATAACGCTGAAATAGTAGATATATACCACTGTGATAATACGTAACATTCAAATTCGTAAAAATTGTTCCCGTTCAAGGACTCTTTTTCCACGCAAATAATATCCAAGGTGACCATGGGCAGCGGTCAGTGCACAGATATCGCGTCAGATAATACGTAAAAGCATGTCAAAACAAAACGCTCATAGATAAGGCGGGATATCTAAAGCGCTGCGCTCTACGTACACAGAGTCATGTGTGGACAGAGCGTCATGAAAAGTTTGTATACTAGTATAAGATCATTGAATTTTTAATTGTCGAATTGTAATATTTTAAGAAAATCATTTATTGTAATCGGACGGCTAATTATGGTTCTTGGAGATTACTTTTAGGTTTGTCTCGTTGTCATTGGACATTTAAAACTTTAATTAATGTTAAATCTAAATTCTTTCATTTATAATTTTGAAGGTACTTAATGAATTAATAGGAATATTTATTTCCAATAACAAATTTAGAAAAGCCATCACACGCTGAAATTCCTTTCAGAATTACCTAAACCTATAGGGATATGAACAATTATAGATGTAATTCCCGGTTTTTTTCGTAGTGACTCAATATGTGCAATGTTAAATCAAGCAACATATTAAATGTAATTTTTAGGAAATTAAACACATAAAGAGTGAAACAATTAATAAAAATTACGAATAACCATTCATCACTGCGACTTCACTACACTACAGTCAATTAAAGCTTACCAAATCTCCCCGGAGCTCAGTAAATGAAAATATACACGTATTTGAGCTCAAGTGGAATAAACGTGAGTATATTTTATTAAATATAAAAATATATCGGATACTATTTGTTTATTTTATGCAGTTCTTCGGTGAATCAAAAGTTCTAACAGCGTTATATTCCAATCTTGCGACTGAAAACTACGATCTCCGTTAAATACAAAACAAATAGGACGAATTTAAGGTCTCATTACCTGTTCTTATTATATAATGATTTAATATTAAGAACTCTGTATGCCTATTTTCTGCTTTTTAATGAAATATAAGAAATTGTGGCAAATTGTCTATGACATCAATATTTTCGTACAGGCACATTTTCAGAACGTAACATCACGCATGTAATCCTTGAAGAGGTACGCAGAGGAATGTAGTACACTCCTATCTTTCACCAGTTATGTTTACGTCCTACTATTGAATTGATGGTGAGCCTATTGCCATACACGGGCACATTTTTGTTACGTTTTGATTAATATTTAGTTATTCTACTCTCATATTAAACTCGTAAAACATTCTGTGAACATAAATATATCATGTAAATTAACCATTAGCAAAGTTCTTAATATTGAGTTGTGCTCGACATAAAATATAGCTACCTATATAAAATTATTATCTACATGTATTTGTAGCAGTAGTATAATAAATAAGTCAGAAAGCGTAATATCTATGTATTTAAAAAAATTCATAGAGCATCAATTGGGAAGTAAAAGCTTAATTGAAATTACTTGAAAACTTAACTGTAATTTACGTTAGTCTACAGTTATAGTTCAACTTGTCGCTTATGGCTAATTGAACACTTTACTCAGTACGCAGCCAGGCTGACCTACCCCGCACCCCACGGGGGTTGTTTGCTGTATGCGAATGCCGGCACTATTTGGGCTGATACATTTTTACCAAACGTAACTTCACGCCCATAATTCCCGAAGAGATAAGCAGAGGAGTGTAGTACACTCCCACGTGCCACCTGGTAC
>DWTO01002487.1:0-13909 GCA_018244755.1 Jemadia pseudognetus
GTGGTGTTAAATTGGGAATAATGTTCCCAACCCTTTCATTCCATCTCTTAATCATTTTAAGTGATAATGACTTGGCCTTCTTGGTAACCATTTTCGATAAGAAGTAGGTAATTATTTAAGCCGATAAAATTAGCATACTTTTTCTTGTTAGATAGACACATTTTCAGTCATGATGCATTTTATTAAATTATAACCCATCAAAGACGTAGACGGGCCATCTGATGGTAAGCGCTTATCGGTGCCACATGGGCATAAGTAATACAATAAATGACGACATGATGATGGAAATATCTGTGATTAAAAAAGCATATCAATGATGCATAAATTAAATGGAATTATTTGTCTACCCCAACTTTTCATCATAACCCGGGTTCACTGATAGAAAATGACAATTGGCATTAAGTCCACCATTTATTACTAACTGTAAAGGATAAATAAAGAATAACTAATCATTAGATGACATCCAACCTGTGGCATTTTTTATCAGATTTGTTATAGTTTGTATCGTGTTTGCGCGTATGATATTAATGGTCTTTATGAAGATTATTTAGGAACTTCTTATCCATACAGGTTGAGAAGCTCGTGGACCAACTGGAGCCAAATATTTCTCTGAGCATGAAGGAGGCAGTTCAACGCATGCTGTCCAAAGAAGCCCACACTCGCCCATCTACTCAGATGCTTCCACTTATCAACCACTTCAAAGAATGGTCAGTACAAATTTACTGCCTCTAAAATTGTATATAACTATTGTTTTTACATATCTTTGCTAGATTCTGGATCTGGAGTAAGTTAGATGCATTTTCTCCAGCATACTGGGGTTGTTCTACTGAAATAAACTCTAATAAGGTCATATTCCATAGTTGCACTACATCACAGATTGCGCGCCAGCCATCATATTATGAAGTATATTTAAGCATACATATATTTCGTATATTCCATTACTAATGTGTTATATTCTTATGTACAGTGGTCCAGAGGTTATTCTTGCTCTGCAATGGTTAGATATGATTCCGTTTAGGGACCGGGAAACGAAATACAAATACTACAACAATATTCTGTACGACGCTCTTGGGAAGATCCCCAAGGTAAGTAATATATAATTTACCTTTAAACTCATTATCTATTAAAAACATGACTGCACGATATTTGTAGGATCGATGAACAGGTGAGAAATAATGGTGTTCAATATATAAATTACGGTTTAGTTGTATTTTGTGTTAGTTTTTATACATACATAGTATTCAATAAACAGGAAATTATCATAACAGATTGATTTTTAAAGCTAGTTGAATTAACATGGTACCGGAATTTAACATTAGTGAAGAATAATTTAGCTTTGAAGTATTAAATACGTCCGGAGTATTTAATTATTGCGTCCGGAAATTGAAGCTAGTTTAGAATCGCCTGTTTATTTAAATTTTGAGCATTAATACCCTATTGCGTTCGAAATATGAAGAAGTAAATATTAGAGCGACTTGGTCTCCCAATATATGGAATATAGCGTCAGAATGTTATTTCCTTCTGTGAAATGTGATTTCCTTCTGTGATTTCCTTCTGTATGTGTTTAAGGCCTTCAAAAGCCAAATAAACACAACTGGAACGTTCCCAAGAAAGGAGAAGTTAAAATGTTAATAGACATACCATAACTGATTAACATTAGGATCTTTTGAGCAGAGGGCCTCAGTTAATAAAGCCGGAAAGCGAAAATCACGTGCTGCGATGACGAGTAGAATAAGCGGAAAACCATGAATTCCAAAAATGCAGTAGCCGTCAAAATGCTTCAACTAGACAGAAGACTGATAGATAACTTGGCTCCAGTTTCAAAATACTGCGAGGCCGTCCAATTTCGGGATTATCCTCTAAACGACGACCAAGCACAGGCAATGGGCTCAATCTTGGCAGAACAAAGTAATTTCCTAGATGTATTTCACAAAATTTTAGCTACTTGTCACTCGGTAGATTTTGGTTTATTCACTGTTATGACGTCATATGATCAGGATTACGGTATGTAGACAAGATTCTGGTTAGGAATGGCATACTCAAAATCTGCACCCCGTAGTGCTCCGCAGACTCAGGATGAAACTTTATCCTCGTTAAAGGTCTTAATACAACCTGGTGCCATGTTAATTTCATCTAGCTACCATAAACTGTAAACCCATATATTTTTGTTATCAAATCTGATTTTCTAAATTGCGTTCTGTCTCGACCATTTAAAATCGCTTTTGATTTATTCGTTTTGTTAAATCATTCTTCATTCTTCAGTGATATACGCTATGCGCTGACTGTGATTACCTTTATGAATTATTGGATATGAAATTTAAGCGTGGTTCAATGTGGATTTGCGAAGTAAATGCTTGCGAAGCAGCGAACGCGATACCTTGGACAGTATCATGAACTGTTTACGTTTATAAATTTGTTGGTTAATATTTGGGCTCAAGTCACTCTATTGAGTTCAATGTTTCGTTTCCGAAGTATTGCGTATTTTGTTTGTTTTAGCTGCAATTTTCATTATAGTAATGTTTAAAAAATGTTCCAGTGTTTTCAGTTTCATCAAAATCATCTCTTATTATGAAGTCAGTTACTCAATTTTGTTTCAGAAAGGCTAATTTTGAGATTTTTTTTCTGGAACTGGTTGTTCTTTAGTCAATACAATATATTTTCAACACAACATTTTGTTATAAAAAGTTAAAACAATAATAAATTCCGCCTATTATTGTTTCCACGATTCATCTATCTACGCAAAACATGCTTTTCAAACAAACAAACAAAATAAATAAACAAAAATCAAACTGATATTTTTTCGTTTGTGCAAAATGCGAAACTATAATACTTAATGCGAATTCAATTATCTTAAATATTAATTTATTAACCTGTAACCAATAAGTAACATTATAATACATATAATTAGTCTGTCACTCATTTTATCCTCTATTAATTATTTGTTTCTGTTAACGTCACTGCCCCTGTATTTTGTATTTTTTTTACAATCATGTTCAGTACCAACATTCAAATTTTGCAAGTAGTTATCCGCTCTATTATGGTATTTCATGGAGTATAATGATGAAAAAGAGAACATTGGGATTCATAAAATAAATATTTCAGGCCGGATGAAAACGGTTCAATGCACTTTACTAAATAAAAATTATCTTGATTTATTACAAATGAGTGATTTTCAGTATAAATCTGAATACACGATTTTATTCCAGAAACTTCGCTGGATGACTATTTGGCCATATCTGATGAGCGAAATAAGGTCACAGGAAGTCACACCCACCGTTTTCATGCCAATAATTTGGTTCATTAACGATTCGTCTGCCGATGAGTTCGAAAAAACTATTCTACCGGCCATTCGGTAAGAAGTATAAATATTAGTAGCTTTAAGAAAATTTATGAAGATGAGTTTACTGTATATAATCTTCGAAAAACTGTATGGGAATATTTTTACATGGTGAATACAGGGAAACTTTTTTGATTGGTTGCTTTATTAAAATAATGGAGAAGAAAAAAAATATTTTATGCATTTATTGAACCTGGTCTGTTCTGGAGTCCTTGCAATGGTGCAAAGTCGATTGGCGATATATCCAAGTGCTGAGAGGTCTGTGTGAATCCGTGTCTGTTACCGTCCAATTACAGAATCAGCGATATGAAGCTATCCTCCTGCAACGGGGAGTGGGACAAGGGGACGTCATTTTCCCCAAATTGTTCACAAATCCTCTCAAGGATATGTTCAAGACACTTCACTGGAATGGGTGGGGCATAAATGTAAACGGCCAGTACCTATCACCCTTGAGGTTTACAGATATCGTTATCGTGGCTGAAACCGTGCAGGACTTGCAATATATGCTGGGTAACCTAGCTGATTCTTCTGCTCACATCGGTCTTCGGATGAACTTGGACAAAAACAATGTAATGTTCATTGAAGAGGTCCGTCCGGAACCGATTGTCCTCAATAGAGTTTATCTCGATGATGTTTTAGCTAGACGTTGTTTAGTTGTTAAGAAATTTAGCAATTGGGTAGAAACAACTTTGAGAGGCATGCTTGTCGAAGAATACAGCTTCGTCCACCAATTTAAGGTCGCTCAGCGAGCTATGGAGAGGGCTATTCTCGGCGTCTCTCTGAAGGATCGAATCCGAAACGAGGTGATCCAACAGAGAACCAAGGTTATCGACATAGCTCATCGGATCAGCAAGCTGAAGTGGCAGTGGGTTGGTCACATCTGTCCCAGGACCGATAACTGTTGCAGTAGACGTCTTCTGGAGTGGAGACCACGCCTTGGCAAACGTAGTGTAGGACGCCCTCCGGCTAGGTGGAGTGACGATATACGCAAAGTGGCTGGCAGCGGTTGGATGCAAAGAGCTTACTCGTAAAATCGAGCTCAGTGGAGATTGGAGAGATATTGGGGAGGACTATGTCTAGCAGTGAACGGAAATAGTCTAATGATGATGATGATTAAGTAGTTACTTTTCGTATTCGATACTCGACTATCTTAGTCTTGTGTAACTAATGATAAATCGCTACCCAGTTTATTAGGTTTCGTAAGCAAATAAACGACGTAACGATTATTTGTATCGTTTCGCCTTGGTCTTTCATGTGAAGTTAAGTCAAAAGTTAAAATAAAACTTTACAACCCATCGTAAATGGGTCGATTTGGTTTTAGCCATTTTAAATAATAATAATAATTTAATACATGTAATGGCTGCAAATATTTATGGTTTTAGCGCCTGTTTCCGAGCCTTCGTTAATGATCCAAGGCGCCTCCAGAATGCCCATATAGTGCTGGAGAATTTGCACTTCATAATGGCGAAATGTAACCCCGATGATGTCAACATTGATTTGCTCCCCCTTCTGTACAAGGCGATGGATGATCCTAGCTACCAATTGCAGGTGAGCATAATAAGCATTTTGTGAACAAACTCAAAAAACAAATGGACGTGATATCGTGTATATACGAGTATAATCACTGCCTAAACTACTGAATTATGCCCATAAGACGTTTTAAATCAATTTGGGGAAGAAACGCAATGAGACGATTCATATATTTTTTAACAAAAATATTTTTTTATTTTATAATTATATTTAACGTAAACGTTAAATGTGGTGAAATGTGGGAGTGTTATACACTCCTCTGCCTACCTCTTCGGGGATGACAGGCGTGATGTTATTTTTTTTAAATTATATTTCACCAATTCGCAATAAAACGCGCACTTACTTTTTCGGTAACGTTTTTGATAGAAATCAGATATACTGTATCTATATCAGGAACATCATAGATAATCTACCATTTTGTTTGTAGCTACAATAATTATTTACAGGTGTTTTAAATTACGTATTTTTATAATACAGTAGAAAGTATATTTTCCTATAAGCAATACGATAATAAATTACAAGCAGTTCGTGTTATGTAATGTCATTTCATTGAACTTATTTTATTATGTGAATTGAACAATCACTTGAAGACAATTACATGAAAACAGATCAAACTCTTGTCCCTCTTTATCATGTTTCAAATATACACATATACAAAAAAATTATTCGATCTTAACAAATTTCTTATTCTTTATCATCTGCTTAAATACTGTTTGTTATAAGCCTTTATTATGTACACTTTCAGTTATCTTCTTTGATCTCACTGCAAACTGCTACTAACTTCATGAATGAGAGAGCCATACAGTTTCGTGTCACACCCAAAATAAAACAAATGATTGAAAAGAGTCCCGCCGACGTGACGATTGTCAATCTGGCGCTCGGCGTGTACGAAAACACCACCAGAAAGATGGAGAAGCAGCAGGTCAACGACATAGTGGTGCCAGCACTCCTTGCGATTACATTTGTGGACCCAGAAATCGTGTACCGTACATTTAGTGAGTATCATAAAAATACGCGTGGACAGTTTCATTCATTCCAACTTTCTTCCTACACCACAACGCTTTACCAATTCCTTGACAATTACGTCATTCGCATGTACTCGTAAATCCTCGAAAATTCGCTTAGTTTTTACATGCATTAGAATTTAAAGCAACCAAATCACACCATGGTAAGTTTATCCTAACAGCCGTTTTTCTTTTATTGAACGCTACCTGGTATTTATATTATACGATGTGTCATGCCAAGCGGTTTCAATCGTATGCTTTGCTACAGCGCTCACCTTACCACAATGTCAAGAAAACTTTGCAACGTTCTGCTGTAACATGCGGTAACTTAGTCATTGCCACCATCGGCGGCATCCGCTTCGCTCAGCGAATTGTGCACTTACGATCTGACGTACTTTGGCTCGCGCGTCATTACGAGCTCATTGTTCAAAAGCAACATTACTAACTGCGTTGCTTTTACAGAACTATTGAAAGATTTGGTCGATGAGCCAAAATTTGCCATATCTACCACCACGATGGCCACCAAGCTGATCCCAACGTTGGCGCCGGTAACTCTTAACGGGGAATTGAATTTGGAGCAGTTTTCAGCCGTGATGGAGGTATTTGGATAATTCACTGTTTATTTTAATATGTACTCGTATGTTAAATTATACATATATTATAAATATTCGAATAACTACTCTACAAATTTTGCTACTAATTGCCTCGTTAGTCGTGTTGGTTGTAAACGCAAGTGCCGATCGAAAGGTCCCGGGATTAAATCCCGGGTAGGGCACTACTAACTTGTTTTAACTCAGATTTTCTAATACAATTTTGGAGTCTGAATATTTGTTCAGTACATGGCAATAGGCTCAACACGTATTCCATAATAAGACGTTCCATAATGTACTACACTTCTCTGCCTACCTCTTCAAGGGTAGTAAACGTGATGTTATGTTACCCTACAAATATTTACGCGCGTAGCGATGACACTTGTCTGATACTGGTTCAAAACTTTATTATTTGAACGCAGCTCCTGTACCAAATGCTGGAGTTCATAGACCAGCAGCAGCGTATAATGATAACAAGGCCGCCGCCGCCGAGCCCCCCCCCCGAGCGCCGCAAGCTACGTCACCAGACAAGCACCGACACCGTCGCTCCGCCGTTCAACATTCCGAACCTGCGCGTCGACTCGCGCAAGACGTCCAGCGCAGAAGACATGATGCGCAAGAACTCGATGTACAACCAGCCGCCGAGCTTCACCACCACGACCACAGAGAACACCGTCGCTGAGAACTTTAAAAGTAAGCGACTGTTTACATCGAATGTTCTGCCCTTTAAGACATGTAGCCGCAAGCCTAATAATAATCCGCGAAAAAAATGTTATATTACCTATTTACATATGTACAATGTCTTACGATTTTTAAGAGTTGACAACAAATATCTCGCGAATATGTCGACTTGTCTATTTTTTTTATCTAATTTGAGGGATATTTGAGATTAGCACAATAAAAAACTTGTTCATTCTTTCATTGACTACTATTAAACTATAAGTAGTAGTAAGTATACATTGTACACATTTAAAAAGAACATATTGAAAAAAAGAAGCGTTACTATCTTTTTTTATCTACTATTCCGTTACTATATACTATTACGTTACCATCTATTATTCTTCAGTTGTAAAAATAAAAATTAAATAAATAGTTCATTAGAGAACATTACCACAGTGTCCATTATTAAGGATAATTAAAGTAGGTATTAATTAATTATTTTATCCCTAAGACTTTCGCAAGACAGAAATTGCTGGATTATTATTTAATCAGTTAAACAAATCTTCTCTTTTAATGATTACGATTTTACTATAAAAAGAGGTATATATTAAACGTTACAAAGTAGTAATAATAACATTGTAATTATTTCTAATAAAAGTAATTAATCTTAATTTCAAACTTGACTTGGTATTCTACACGTGAATATACTTCTATTGTTCACATTTATAGCTTCCGCGCGTTGCCAAACTACGAGAAGAAAACCTATAATAATAAAAACTTTCATACAACATTCACATTTTTATCAAAACAAAAAGGGAAAAAAGATTTGTACGGATTCAAAAATTTAAAGTAGTCTTATACGAGTACATACACTTTCACCACACGCTATTAGACTAGGATTTCGGATGTATTTTAATATGCAAAATGTATAACAAAATTTCTTTTTCTGTCAGAAATTGTATCAAACAGCGGATTTGCCTGGATCTTCGGCTCTTCTAACAACAGTTCGAACAATCCGACACCTACCCACGATAGCAATTACTTGCGTGTGGTCAACGTGTTTACTAGCCGTCGGCTCTCCGATAACACTCTGATGACTCCAAAAGTTCACGTGGCACCATCTTGTGCCTCCTCGCCGGGCGGCACCCCAGGAGGCAGCAACTCCGCACTCCCAGCTCGTCGACACTCCAGCATTGGGCCGCAAGAGCGCCGCGGCTCCGGCGTTAATCTCTCTCCGCCCACCGTAAGTAATGACCACACGAACCAACCGGAATAACTTTTGTGTACATAAAAATTCCCACACTGTTGCGCCATTTCTTGCCAAGCCAAACTTCCCTTGTGTATTATAATTAAATGTTTCAATAATGTCCTCAACAGTTTCTGACAGCAGGCAAACGTCCGCAGCAATGTTCGTACGGCACCTTAAATATTATTAGACGTGACCATATTGTTTGACAGGTGGTACATCACCCTAGGAACCGA
This sequence comes from Jemadia pseudognetus, assembly GCA_018244755.1. Classification (NCBI taxonomy): domain Eukaryota; kingdom Metazoa; phylum Arthropoda; class Insecta; order Lepidoptera; family Hesperiidae; genus Jemadia; species Jemadia pseudognetus. The sequence continues at coordinate 8,604 of DWTO01002487.1, forward strand.
CCGGGCGGCTCAGGCTCGAGCCTATCCGTGCCGTCGACATCACAAGTTGTAAGTGATGTAAACCAGCACGAATAAATGACCGCATTGCCCCCTCCCCCCACTCCTCGAAAATTCCTTGAATGTCTAAGCAACGGCTTTTATTGATGTGGTCTGTCCCCTTCTGCGGTTACGTCTTCTTCCCACAACGACTGGGGAAGAGAGTATCATTGTTTGCTAATCACCACTCGAACACATCTGCACGATCCCGGATTACGTTGATTGTCACAATCGCGGGCCGTCTGTTCATTTGACATCTCATAACATCATATCAACGCTCCCACTTCCACTTCTACAAGGAAACCGAGGCAATTAAAACCCTTGAGAGGAATCTACATGCATGCTCGTAAAATATTTGTGAACCAGCAGCGATGCATGATGCTGAGCGAGTTTCGCACGCCATTATAAAATGGCTAATGCTTCGTAACCTAAGCATCATGGTACCCGTTGATGCGGTGTTTGGCAAACTAATTGGCAATCAACACACTATATACTTGAACTGAAAAAAAATGTACATCATTAAAATTACAAATTTATAAACACCGCAGCAATTGACAGCGCCTTTACAATATAAAAGACGGCTGTTTCTAGCTGTGCGATTGTATTTCACACAGAATGTAACCCACGATTCCATATTTGGAATGTAAGCCAATCAGGAATAGGGTCGATATGAAGAAAACGTATAGTAGACAGTAAATAAGAACTACAAACTGTTTTGGCCGGCTGTGGCTTTAGTGTAGTCCCAGATGCAATATATTGGCCGCATGTCGATGGAATTAATTAATTAAACATTGGCTGACAGACCATCATAGGTATCCGTGGATTTCCCTACATAAAACACACACGGATTGTAACGGTTGTAAACGTCTAGTGCAGCCCTGGATGCCAATTAGATGGAATAAAATACGAATTTATTGCACTTGTTAACTTTTTAACGGCTGCCAATAATTTAAGTTAAGGCTTAATTTGCCTTTTCAAACATTTAAATATGTTATTATAGGTCGTTTTGTGAGTGAGCGTCTAATTGGAATCGGTAGGTAGGTATATGCGATTGGCTTTTAGACGAAATGTGGCTTCAAGCAAAATGTTCAGAAGCGTACCACCGGCTTCAAGCCTATATGTGTATAACGCTGTCTCATTCACCCTTGCCACTTGTCCGTCTACGCAGCTTGCACGGGGCATGGTCGTGAGTATGATTCCTCTCTAACTTGTGGGCCATTGTGGAACACGCTACCGGACACATATTTCTTTCAAATTTTCAAGCATAACAATTACACAAAGATGTTGCCTCGCAAGCAAGCGCTACTGAGGAGTAAACACGATAATTTAAGAATGGATCTGAATATAGCTCTTGTGCCGTGTGAGCGAGACAGCATGAGTATACCCATTAAGTATACGTCATTTTCTTTTTCTTGTTGCGCATATTTACCTACTCGCAACATCTACATGAGAAACTTCGTGCGTACCAACATATAGTTGATTCATTATCACATCTAGATGAGCCGCTTTGTTACGTTAATACATCAACGATCACTCTTAATATCATCTGTAGCCAGATTCACTTCTCACACAATAGGTGCATAGGTGTTTAGACATGTAGTGCATTTGATCGAACACACGCTACTGCTTTCGTAGACAATGATTAACGCTTTGAAATAATGTTACCTTTACGGTTAGTGAATTAACAGTAAAGTAGGGAAAGTATTTTCCAAAGATTACCACTGTTATAGTATAAATAGCATTGATAATTGTGGTTTGATGTATTTGATGTTATTCCTTATCATATAAATATAATATATATATCGATAACTATTACATACAAAACATATGTATGTTACGCTATTGTTTATACGAATATAATACTGAGAGCATTAATAAATTACACGTGTTGTATTCTTATAAAGAAATCTTTGAAAATATATTTAAAGAATAATATTTCAACAAGATGTGGTAATAATTAGTAACAAAATTTTACATGTTGTACTTTAAATTCAAATGGCAACGCTGTCGATTTTTTATAATGACGATAAAGATATTATTATATTTATAGATAAGGATAAATATACCTATGAAATTGCCGATTTGTCGCAAAAATTATTTCAACCTGACCACGAACAGTTCGAAATGGAATTGTTTTTAAAAACAAACTCCATTTTCTAATTTTGTTTGAAAAAAGAACTGTTTTTGCTTGTCCTTTTTGTTTTGTTTTCCGTCCGCTATCATTACGTTGTGGAATGTAATTATATTCGTCCCCTTTTCGAATTTCAGCTTGTCAGGAAAGCTGTATCGTACCAACGGCCAGCACAGACGCCAAAAGAAACAAAGACCAAGGTTTTTATATCTGGCTAAGTGTGACTAGAAAGAAACTAAGTGGTTTAGATGATTAATCATATTTTCATTTTCTTATCAATAAACTATATAGGTGACGTCAAACCCATCAGCGCGCTTATCTCGACAAAGAACACCAAAGCTTGTTACATATATTGAAGCTGAATCAATATATAAGAGACTAAAAATACTTCTTACCTCTGGTGTGAAACGGCTGTCGTGTCGCAGTTCACGTCAATCTTACAGAGGAATTTTGTACTTGTACTGTGATCAATAAAAAAAACAGAACAATATCTACAAACACCTCAACAGCGCTGATGGATGTTGGCGCAAGAAAATTGTTATCTACGGAGTGGGCACCACCCTCGAATTGGCTCACCACATCCAAGTTGGAACGTAAACGTAGTTAGTGAAACGTGGGAGTGCACTACACTCATCTACCGATTTCTTCCAGGTTTATAAGCGTGATGTTGCGTTTTCGAAAAACAATTCGTCAAGCACCATAAATAAATATTAATGTAATATATTGTTGGTGTTTAAATAACATTTCGCGGTACAAAAACCTTAATTTGCCAAAGACAATAAGGATGTCTCCGACTCTGCTGAATCTAAATTTAACAAACGAATCGCCTAAAAACTATTAATGAAATTAAAAATTTACAGACAATTTATTCGACTGTTACGTTCGTTTTTTAAAAGTTTAAATAATATTAAAGGTTTATGTTATTGTCATGTTTTAACGCAAAACGGTAATTACACAGGTAATAATTGCAAAATAAAGACAATGTAAATTCCCCAGTCGATAACCCCAAATTCCAATGCTATTTGTATATAAATCAATTCTGAATGTAGATACTTCTATCTCCGTAGGGCGTATCTGCGTCTGACATTTTCTTATACAACACTTAACTGACTCAGCTCTACATATGACCGTACGGCACATTTTCACGTTCTAACAAAACAAATCAAAATACGCGAATCAAACTCATACATTTTCTTATACGATAATTCAAATGGTCTATTCGGACCAAACAGGGCACGCGTGGTCACTTTTTGAAAAACAAATTAAATCTCGGGACGTATAAAGTGTATATAAATGTTCAAATATCATTTATTCAAAATTGGTTCATTACAACACTTTTTGTTCGTCAAAACGAAACTACCGCCGCTTCGGAAAAGCGTCGTCGATTTAGAAAGATCGTTGATCGCCGAATTAAGAAAGTCGATTTAGAAAAAACCCGTTTAATTTTGAACAACCAACATATGTACAAATTTTAATTTTAAGTGATAAAATAACAGCTATTACATAATAACTGACATGAACTTCGGCCGAGAGGCAAGGTAACAATTTTAAACCATTCATAGCATGTATTTCTAAATCGGAGATTTTGAACAATACCAACGCTGTCGGTATTGTTAATAATCCATGAAATATCTGTTATCATGTTTCCAAATCATATCACATACCATTCCTGTATAAGGAATTCCCTGCATTGTTTCTTATACAAGTTACTGTAAAACCCCGAATATTGATACATCTTAAGAATTACCTGTAGATCTTAGTATTTACGAATATGTTGATAAATGTGAGATTTCATGTAAAATAAGTCAACTTTTATGTCTTACTAACGACGTTCTGTATATGTTTTTCGTTTAGCGAGGGAAGTAATATCGTTCGTGACAAAACCCCCGCCAACCAATTTAACTGATTCCGGTGAAACAGTAACCATATAAAATTAATTTAATAAAACCATATTTTCCATTCCTACTGACCTGCTGAGGCAGCTCTAAATAAATTGAGAATTTATAAGGGAGTATTATGGTTAACTAGTACGTGGAAAAACAATGTGGAATAATAAAACAGTAATATAAAAAATCTCTACTTCTTTCTAGGTGAAGAGTTGTCATTAGGGAAACTTGGTACTATTTGTTTTTCTTAGATGTCTGATATCAACAGAAAGACTCGGCTAGACGAAACAAATTGTGACAATGGGTCGGAGGGTGTCTAGACTCACTCGTAGCTAATGTTCAATATTATTTATTTATTTATCCTTTATTGTAACAGTATTACAAAGGGCGGACTTAATGCCATTTGGCATTTTCTACCAGTCAATCCAGGTGATGATGAAAAGTGGGGGTAGGCAACTGATTAATTTGTAAAAAAAAACAAAACGACGTCAAAATATAATGTTATTTATTATTATCTATGTCTGCGATAAAACGACAAATCGAGTGAATATTAGTAAAAGTTAAGAATTATTAACTCAATTATTATCTTCGAACAGTTGGAACTTTTACCATTGACGCATAGTAAATGTTAGGTTTTACTGAAAAATCTTAAGATTTATTCGTATTTCGAGCTTTTACAGTGACATCTTACAACATATACGCTCCACATCTTTCAAAGCGAGGCAAAAATGCATTTAACAATATCGTTTCATCAGTAATACAGTACAGTAACACTTTTAACTATCACGCGAATTATTGAACTTGTGTCACTTCACTTGTATACATAACGAAAAAAACGACATCTCACACCGTCTAGTGTTCGTATACTAAGAGACAGAGATCTAATTACATGATAACATTAGTATCATTTAGCTTAGCGCTTTTGCCTTGAGATAGAGTACTCTTTCATTGTAGTAAGAAAAATATTCTCTACTTGAGTTGTACTTGTTATACTCTATTGCAAACACTATATCGTATATATGTGCGCTATATAGGGTGGATCCGTGCCGCACACCTCGTCGAGCGTCCCGCATCTGGTGACGTCATCTATGCAGTCCGTTCGGTCGCGGCGCTCCTCAGCCGGCCCCAGTGGAACCCATGGCCCGCACGCATCCCAGGGACCCCAGGGGCCCCAGGGTCGCCAGGGACCCCAGGGGCCCCAGGGTCGCCAGGGACCCCAGGGGCCCCAGGGTCGCCAGGGACCCCAGGGACCC
>DWTO01002488.1:0-13905 GCA_018244755.1 Jemadia pseudognetus
CTCGATCTTCAGCTCTTCGCATCCAACCGCTGCCAGCCACTTTGCGTATATCGTCACTCCACCTAGCCGGAGGGCGTATTACTTACACTTCTTAATGAAATATACAAATGATATAACAAAAAAAATACCTATGATAATTAAATAATACATGTTAGATGATGATGTTTGATGGAGAAAGTTGATAATATTTAATAGTTAAATAATTTTTGATTAATTTGTTAATAAGCAGTTTACCCTATACTGACTGATACGGGACTCAGAAGTCTACAAAACCGGCGTGCAGGTATGAAGAGAATAATGAATGTGGAGGAGGCGCGACAAGTATGTAAGGATAGAGATATTTGACAATCTGTGCTCTCTGCCTACTCTCTGAGGGACCGTGCGTGAAGATATGTATGTACGAATAAAGGAATCAAATACAACAAGAACAATCTCAATAATTTATTTGCAATCAGCAAATGACAACGCGAGAAAAACTTTGTTCACAATACATTTTTATTTTGGTTCACAGAACAAAACCCATTAAATTTTCTTTCATCATTCTCAAGTACCGAATGATAAATAATTCATCATTCCGCGCCTTACTTATCCTAAGTACGCCATATTTCACAGGCCTTTTCTTGGATGTGACATAAAATACAGCCTAAGTAATCCTATCTATCCATGATTTACTTCAAAGTATGGCCAATTTGATATGTCATGCACTTATCGTTACAAACACAGAACTTGCTTTGTCCATCTTCTTACAACAGTCGCTTTTAAATCTCCCTAGCTGTCTCTATTACAAAGATCTCATCTTGACTGCGTCATTGGTCGTGTTGGTGGCAAGCGCGACTGGACGGCTTGGATACAAATCCCGGGTGGAACACTATTGAATTTTTGTTATTTAGAGTTTCTAGCAGTGGCACGGAGTACGGATTTGTGACCGGTGTACGGCAATAGGCTCACCACGTAGGTTCAATAAAGATGCGTAAACGTAACTGGTGAAAGTGGGAATGTACTACACTTCTCTGCGTATTCTTATCTTGATAACATCGTTTTTCTAAAACTGTGTGTTGTAGCAAAAAATAACCCATATTACATTAATCTAATATTTTTACAACATTGAAATTCAGTGGCTATTATAATATGCATAGGTATATATTGTCTTTAATTTTTTTGCTCTTTGCCTACCCTATGAAATATCTGACGTGATATATTAGCATGGCGACAGGAAATGAGCGAACTATATTACATTTGATAAGTTTCGTATTGTTTATCAACCCGGATACAAGACAAATAACCGATAATACAAAAAAGGAATTCTTTCAAAATAATTTCAATATGTATTTTCCTTATTTATCTCAAGAAACAAACTTCTTCACGGTCGTATTAAATATCTTATAAGACAACCAAACGTTCAAAGTAAAAGAACGACTAGACAGCTGTATGAAATATGTTACCCGAAGTCACTATAATTTATTATAAGGTCAGTAAATAATGGGAGAGTGAAATATTCCTTACCAAAAGTTCTTTGATTAATCTGTGAGAGGAAACGAAATTAACATCTTGAATATTACGTAAGCTTTCGTACTTTCAATCAAGGCAATTTATTTATTTTCTCAACAGAGGAACAATAAAATTGGTAATATTGGACGCAGTAATTAAGAAAGGCTTTCGTATTTAATTTCGAAGATTGATGTTCGTGAGACAAAACGGGTTTATTTCCAGATACTAAACATATTTTTTGTGTAAATATATTGTGTAAAAAATAATTAATAAATGTTTCAGGACGTTTCCACCCATGAATGTCTGTTCCCAAGGTATGCGAAACCCATATTAAGGTAACCAGATGACTTACTTTTCTTAAGGTTTTTACGCCTATACACATCCAATTATTATGCTTATGAGAAAAAAAAAAATACGTATATTTTCACTAACTACAAATTCACTAACACTCACAGAACGTTATGAGCGAAGCGAATGGAGTTAGATTTATGACAGATCATATCTTCAATTTATTTCCTACCTATGAAATTTCCTCCTATGATGTACCGGATTACTTTCTTCCTACGACGGAAAATGAAATCTTGTAAAACCTTATAAAACTTATAAAACCTTATAAAACTTAACTAAACGTAACTATAAAACTTATAGTACCTGACTCTTTAAATCCGCCCCAATAGTAAGTTGTTGCAATAAATATACAACAAAGAAATTAACACACATTTTACATATACACGCTTATAACTAACTAGAAACAAATAACTACGTACATAATAACCGCAACCACTAGTCTCCGCCGACATCTTGCAACGATCGGCGGCAGCTCATCAACTAAAACATCAGATAAGTCCGAAGCTCTTAATAAATCTTGCAAAATCATACACAAGTTCAATCGGACATAATTTCATAGGCTAACTAAGAATTTAAGATGCATTATATAGTCACGTTATTACATAATGCACTATATTACCTTAATGATTATTAATGTATTGTAATGTGTCAACGGTACGGATGAGTACGGTCAAACTTGACGGAGCTTACCTTTGAACTCTTCTTAATGATATTTGTATGTAAATCACGCCTGTCATACCGGAAGAGGTAGGCAGAGGAGTGTTGTACACTCCCACGTTTCACCAATTACGTTTACGTTCCACTATGGAATAAATGTTACTACTATTGCCATAATGATCTAAATAAAAAAAAATTGTGTTATAAAAATGTATAATAAATGAAAATGAATAAGTTAGCATCGATCTCGAGGTAATGCCAGCTTCATTCGCCTTTGAGCCGTTGAAGCTTTAATAAACATAATACGATATTTGTGCCGACGCCGCACCCTCTCGACGTAAACGTCGAAAAGTTGTTTACGCAACTTTTGATTGCCTTCTTTACTAAGTTTGTTTACTTTTTACTTAAAATGGAATTATAATGAAACTTTTTTCGTTAAAGGCTCCCAGGTAAAATGGGTTTCGAAGTCGTGGAAATACTTTCCCCTCGGCTCACGCTTCGCTACTGTGAATAGGCATTGTTTTCTTTACCTTCATTTAAACGTCCTATTATAATTTATTGGAGCGAATTCGTTTAAGGATAAGCGACGGAACTTGTAAGGGGAGAAGTGTTTTAGGTACTTTTTAACGTTGCCGTTTCAGAATTGGCTAACGCAATTAATATCAAGATAAACAGCCCTTGGGAAGGTTAATTTGACAACTGACCGCCGGTAATTTTTAAGTGCAATTTGATTCATTGAATAGTAATTCGGCAATCTATTTGTAATTCGCATAATGTAAAACTTTAAACTGACCATTCTACAATTGTTCAACACTTTTTTCCTTAATTATGTAACACTGTTGCTGTTAGATAACACTTATCAACTTAGCTGATATTTTTACTGTTAGGTAACATTTATTTCCTTATTTAGGTAATATTTCACTGTTAGGTAACACTTATCTTCTTTTTTGGGTAACATTTTTGATATTAGGTAATAATTATCATCTGCTAAACTTTATAGCAATAATTTTGCTGCCAAATAAAACTTATCTCCTAAAATCCAGTTTGTAGTTTTCGTTACTAGATAGGTCCCTAAAACTTAGTTATCAAGTTAAATATTCAAATAAAGTCCTCCCATGGACATTTACCGACTGTACTTACGTATATAAAAGTATGAATGATAAAACTAAAAGATACAGCCATGTAAACTTTATATCGAGTATTTTGGCGATGTGCCATTTCTGTAACCGACAATATTCTTAACAATTTTATGCACGGCAAAGCGTTATGGCTTTCGTTACTTGCCTTTAAATGATGAAATGACATGTAGAATAAATATGTAATGTGAATTTTTTGTGACCATTTTACAATCATCTGTAAATCAATTATTACAACGTCGCACACCTTACGAGATAGGCGGACCACTGAGTACCTACTAGATATGTTTATCCTTACAGACCTGTTGTGCTTTTTCTACGGTGTAGCTAAACTGTATCAATTAACATTATCAATAAAATTCATAATTAAACAGTTGCAATTTTACTTCAATACCGGGAGTGCATAGCAAGGACGAGACGGACCTGATTTGAACCCAGGACCTCCCGATTGGTAATTGCGCTTGCAAACAACACTACCAATGAAATATTTAGTATGGATATAACTTTAATACAATACAATAGCAGAGATAAGGAACGAGAGATAATGTTTTACAAAGTAATCCGACCCATCTTGCATTATTTAAAACACTGCTATGGAGTGCGGCATCTACCCAAATAACATATTTATCTTCAAAAACAGCCTCATTTATTTTAAAATAAAAAAGCAGAAAATAATACTCGACACACAACCATTTATCACGTCTTCATCCCATATGTTTTATGCTATCAATTCAATATCATATGTCTTATTATTCACCGTTGCACACACATCCGGTAACGTACAGTATCAAATCCCAAAAACACTTACGACGACATCGAAAACCTATTAACCTGTTACAGACCTCTAGACCACCCCAGAACCCAACTTTCACAGTACGTGAAATAAATAATTACCTCAGTTTTCCCAATCCGTCTCTATACCGTGTGACGCACACATACACATCTATACACACTCAAACGTACATACACACACGCACACACATACACAAACCATAAACCAACACAAGCCCACCTCACACATATTGAGACCTACTCAACGCAATCATATCCGTATATAAATAAGTACGATAAAATAGGAATTACAAGATTTCAATATTACCTGTCATCAGTCCGTAGGAGTAACTGAGGTATTAGAAGCCCGCTTCCGAATCAAGTAGTATCTGAAAAGGAAGTTTAAAGTATTATGGTATTTTCTGGCAGACTGGTTGAGCTTATAATATTCATAAGAAATCGGTAATTATGGTTTCCGTTATTGAATATTGTATCTCTTACAATAATATATTTTTTTTAATTATGAATAACGAGGATAAACGATATGTTGCCACTGATCGTTTATGAAATTAGATATGTTTATAACAGTACCTATTTGTATTATATCATCACGCCCGATCCGTTACAAGTTAGGCGGAGAACACCGCCTGACAAATATCTCTTAGCTCACAGACTTGACGTAACACTAGCGTCATAAACAACGATATTTCAAAGAACTTCAAGAACAAAAAATGTAAAGGCGTAGATACAACGACAAAACTGTTTATTCTCTTGTTAATAATGTATAAATTAATTTTTTTTACACTCTGCCTTATATCTTATTACTAATAAAAGTTTACAAAAATATTCGCTTACAGACGAATAAGTACCTACTACCTACCTACATTGTATAATCTTCAAGACAAGCTAAGAAGTTTTTGTCCTAATTTACTTCATGAAGCTAATCGTACTAAGTAGTATGAGTTAATGAAAGTTACTTTTTGCTTTATTTAGACAAGAGTTACGAGATCTGGAAGAAAATTCTACATTTTTTGTTATATTCCCAGTGAATGATCACGTCAAAGATTGGCTTTTTTGTAGTTTTTTGCTAGTGTGTCCTACTCTTTTCTATCTCACACATAGGGTTAGTTCACATAAAATTTAACCATTAAACGTTCAGTGGCTCACACTTTTGCTTAAATACGTAACACTGCGGATAACGATTCTTTCATTAAAAAAATATCGCCTCTGCTGCATTCAAATTCTATACTAATGAATCCGTGATTTCAATTTTTTTTTATTGAAACATATACATATCCAATACATGTACAAAAACGTAAAATACATCACGCTTATATTTTCCCATAGGGCTACACTGCAGAGTTTATGCCCATGTATCACTAGTTATATCCGTTATACATCCCATGAAATACCTAAGGGATGAGTTCATTGCCATTCAGCGGGCACACATTCAGACGGACTCAGTTAATTACCCAACATCAGGTAACTCAGCAGTGTAACTCTACTTATATTTACAGGATAAAAGTATTATATTTGCTACATGTAACGAGAAAATATATAAGTTGAACCACCTCGTAACACCACTTTCATATATTTCCCAGTGGACGCTTCTCACTTTAGAAGTTTATATAGAAATTTTCTTTGATGCAGTGCAATTTAATTGGAGTCCTCCTTTACCTTTTTACAGACTGCATCAACATTGAAGGCGACTTTGAAAAGTAACGCAATTGGATCAACTTAGTATTATTAGTATCATTAGTAGTAAGCAAACGATATTCTGCCATATAAAATAATTCAATTTAATATTTTTATTAAAAAATGAAAACTAAAGATTATTTTGTGTGTGTTTGAATATTTTAAATGTTTGAATAACGAACAACGATTAAATTACTTAAATATTTATCTTACAAAAACACTAAATTATCATTTAAAAAATTGGGAGGTGGGGGGTAGTTAGGTAAAAATTTGGAGTCGTAGATTTTTTTTTCATTCGAAATCTAAAAAAAATACTAAATAATTTTTCGTCAAAACAACAGTATTTTTTTTCTCCACAGGGCCACCCTTATCACTTAAAGTATAAAAAATAGCCTACCACCTATTCTCAGACCTACCAAATATGCAAAAAAAATATATCAAAAGAATTCGACCACTAACACTATGACACGAATTTTTTATTATTATGAATAAGTATGCATTTACCAATTGTACATTAGATACAATTATAACATTCAACTGAACTGTAGTTGTCTATATCGGGTCGTTTTTAATTTGGTTATTGAATATTTTCAATAAACAGAGAATATGTTAATATCATTTTGTAAACAACAGCGCGCGGTAAATGGCTCGACCCCAAGGTTCGTGATCCGAAGTGTCCCCTGCTTCATGTTTCCCTTGAAACCCTCACTCTTCGCCTAATCGTTCGCGAGACATAAATTTTGCTTCAACCATACCCAGTCTCCCTTATACATAAATAATATTGTAGGTACTATTTCAACACAAACGAATTCGTCTCTTTGGAATACTCAATAAAATTACTTTCGGCAAAATCTAGCCAATAATAATAAGAAAAGGATTAATTGCCGTGTAAAAGGCCACTGAAGTGTTAAAGTAATTTAATATTCAATATTCATAAAACTTAACGAGGAAAAGATTCAATTAAAGATTTAGTTCACGATTGATTTATTCTCTAGGTTGATTGATGAATAATAAATCGTTTTAATCTCAATTTAAAATCAATCTATGTTCAACTAATGCAATCAAACTATATACGTGACATAAACGTTACATCATGCCTATAATCTCCGAAGAGGTACGCAGAAGATTGTAGTACACATCTACATTTTAAGAGTTACGTTTACATCCCAAATGGATTAGGTGAGTTTATTGCTATACACCAGACACATATGTAGACGCCAAGCCACTATTAGAAAATCCTATAGTGCCTGACCCCGGGATTCGAACCCAAGACCTCTGGTTCAGCAGTTGCGCTTGCAACCAACACGACCAACGAGGCAGTTCTTTCATAGAGTTTTATTTAAAAGTTATTTTGTGTCCACAAGAAGCGAAATGTAAATGTAAGGAGTCGTGGAAACTGCGAACTTTATTCAAAGGCTTGCAAGATTCAAATGTTCGTTCGAACATTTGACCTGGCTGCGATCTTCCTACAGTCATATAGATCGAAACTAAATGCATTTATCATGTTGCGAAGGCAACTTCTCCGGAGCCTCGCAACGCTCTTCCGCTGCACCTACTGGTGTATTGTATAGGAACAAACTAGTTTAACATATTTGATTCTAAAGAAAACTACTTGAATTTGCTTATCATTATATCATTATATTTCAATTTGCTTAGTTTTTTTTGTCTAGTTATAATTAAGGATTTCGGTTGTTTTCATTAAGAACATTTTAGATTTCATACATTAAGGCACTACGAATGTAACTCATCCATCCTTTATAGGTTCAGAGTCGAACTTGGAACTTCCCTAACCGGCGACATTCCGTCCGAATGTGGGCCTTTTTGATCCAACTGCATCTAGCTCTTTTTTTAAGTTATAAAGATAATATAAAGATTTCAAAAATGTTATTGATGAGATACCCAAAGGTACATTCTTCTTTAGACTACCAAAATATCTCTTTGACTCTTAATATCAAATATAAATTAAATCAGTTCAGGGGTTCAACGTAAATACACAGGTAGATGAATGTCCTAAACAGAAAATTAAATTTAAATTCGTTCAGAAATATCTGAATCACGGTCAGATGTTAACACGGAAATTTTCCGTCTATTATACAGGACAATAAGGACAGAACATTATAGTGTGTTAGGCTGATCAAGAAATTTTATTTAATGATCACTTCTTTCAATCAATATACACGCAATATAAGTACCATACAATATATGTATGTATACAATAACTGCGAATAACACAGCAGGAAGTAGGAAAGTATAAAAAATAATAGGTACGTCCCGTCCGGTGCAGTGACATTAAAAGTCGTGCAACAAAGACTTGATATTTTTCATTTTAAGACCCCGTAGCCTGGAGGCCTCGAACTGACTCATTTGTCATCTCGCAAAGCTCAGAAGTGTTTTATTTTATAGTCCATCCATTTTCAATTTTCAACGAAACGAAAATAAATCGCTCGCTTTGCCCATATTTCGCGATGTCGTCATCATTGCCAAATATCTATTAAGTGCAGCCATGCAATGCTAGAATGCATTTTTGTAATGCATTTATATCATAGGATTATTTTAAAAGACAATTTTCTGAAACTAGCACATCATAATGGTTACATAACACCAAATTTTTGAATATGTCATGAAGAATACCAAATTTTAAAAATTTCCTCACTTATAAAACTGTTTTAATACTAACCCGAGCATAAAAACGCCACAGTAGCGTGTTTTTACGTGAATCTAGAAGGAGCGAAAAAAGTTCGAAAATATTGTAGCCGGTAGAAGCCTGCAGTCTCTACCTACCCTTATGTAAAATAGGCGTGACATTTCATATGCATACACTTTACAATTTCTTATATATTTAAGATACAACAAAATATTTATTGTCAATTTACTATTTCCCGATTACCAAAGTAAGAATAGTAAGGCATGAAATTACAGTAGTATAAGCAATTCGTTGTCGAAGCGTCTACACTTCAGCAAAGCATGGTTACCTAATCTCACACCGCACGCAGTCACGTACAGCTTTCATATACATTTCGGAGTGAAATCGCGTCGAAAAATATCCGTACCCCTATATCAACAATCCGGAAAAGAAAATTGTTTTTATGGATTCGATATGCTTCAATTTCAATTGGCGCCGGATCTGTTCCATATTCGACGCGAACGGGTCCCATTTGCGTCTGAACGAGGTCACCGGAACCTCCCTTCTCGAAACTTCTAACTCCATTGTATTGTAAATTAGCATATTATCTGTTGAAACCTGTCGTTAATATAATAATGATAATAATGACTAAATACACATAACGATTCAATTGCCAATAATAATATCAGTGTTGATTTCTAAGCCATGTGAAATGGTTTTTGTTATTTTGGATGCGTCAAAAACACTGATCGTAATCAATGAACAATTTCCTTACGTTGTATACTAGTAAGACATTTGAACAAGCAGAGACACTTAGACCTGGCCCATCGCAGACGGAAGTGGCTCCCGTGTCAGGGTAAATTGCATCGATAAATATTGCATAACTTGCGCGCCCATTTACCGCGCTTGTTGTATAAATAAGTTTCTACCTGTTTGATTTTCTTACTTCGCTTCGCACTTGTGCTAGGGAAGTTAGCTGACGAAGAATGCCATTAAATATTAAGTTCTTTTCTTAGTCCTTAGTTGAAGATAAGTCAATAAAGAATCAATAAATGAATATGGATATAAATAATCAAGTCGCCTATATTATTCTTCGGATCGGTAATTACTTTATGCGTAACAACGTATGTATATATTTATGTACATACGTTACATACATACATACATATATATGTATTGTATGTATGTTTGTATGTATTTAGATATTTTAATTAATACGTTAATCACACCAAGTACGTACGTGGCAATGTGTATATGCCTTCAATTCCGATGTGCTTGTGTGTGACGTCACAATCAGTATTAAAATGACAACAATACATTTCAACAAAAGCAAATTATTACTTAACGACACTAAAATTATATCAGACTCGTCGTAATTTCAGCTGAAATAGACTCGGTGCGAAGACGAAGTTGGCATTAAGTCCGCAAATAAATGGACAATTTGCCGGGAAACTTGTCCCGAGTTATTCCTGCGCCCCACGAGTAATGCTGCGACTAACATAAATAATATTTCAATTTATATCTACATCTGTTTTCTTATTTCAACATATAGGTACACGAATTATGGTATGGTGTAAAGTAGATATTATATACTGTATATGAAAAAAATATTGCAATGATTTATGACTGCCCCGTTGGTCGTGTCAGTTGTAAGCGCAACTGCCGGTCGGGTTATGGATTCAAATCCCGGGTCAGGATCTATTGGATTTTTCTAATTTCTAGCGGTGTATGGGAATAGGCTCACCACCTATTCCATAGTGGGACGTAAAGGAAACTGGTGAAAGGCGGGAGTATACTACACTCCTCTGCCTACCTCTTCGGGAATTACAGGCGCTAGGTACAAATGTTGAAAGAAAAAACAAAACAGATTATAATAATATGAATTTAATCGACTGAACGCAGACGATGATAAAAACGGTTTAACCGAAACAAAAATATCATCATCCTATTGCAACCTATCCCAGCCTATTGCAGCCCACTGCTGGATATAATCCTCTCCTAAGAGGCTATGCCCATAAACCCCACGCGGAGCGCACGGGTTGGGCATCGCAGAGCACAGCTTCACGCACCGCATAGGCGACCCATGGACCCCATAGGCGACCACGTCTTGTAGTTGTGTCTAGGCAGACCGCGCCGCTCCGCGATCTGCCTCCGCTGGATGTAGTCGCCTTTGATGACACCCTATATCCCGGCACGAAGTCGGGAAATATATTCTTACTCTGTGTCAATTAAGTCTAACAATAAGTTAACGAGATTACTTTCACGAATCTCTATTTACAAAGTTCGAATCATTAACAGACAACTAATACAACTTGGGTAAGTTTTCAATAGGCAAGATCTCTTTAACTTTACAGTTTGGTTTCAAAGTCAAATCATTGTATTGATCATGTCTGCAGAGAGGGCTAGAATCGATTCTACGGGTTCGTGCCATTCAAAATAATAAATCTAGATATTTGGTATCGTCAGATAATAAGATATTATTATTAGATATTAAGATGTCTTCGCGTGTTGGCCTTATAGGAAGTGAAATATTAAGCAATTTTATTACTTTCTTATACACATAGTAATAGGATTTTGGTACTGAAATCCTTCCCTGCACTTGTAAATTGTTACTTGTCATTTGATAATTGAGTTACTCGTCTGCAGGCGGAAGCTTAATGCGGCGAGCTAAGAGGGCGCAATAACGCTCACTAGAGGAAGCTTCTATCCAGCAGCGAAATAAGACAGATAGATGATGATGATCAAATATCCATTATCATCTATAATACTTAATATAGTGGAAACATGTAAATTTACCTAGTAGTTTTTAAAGGGTTCGAAGATTATTTTTTATAATGCAATGGAAATGTATTAAATGTAGATGAAGCACGACCGCTCTGTAAGAATAGAGATATTTGGCATTCCGTGCGGTCTGTTTTTCCCGTAAGGGACTTGACGTAAAGATATGTATGTATGACATTGGTGAAATCTATGTTGATAATTTACGGAATTTTAAAGAAGGATAATTAGAAGGACATGAGATCAGCAATAAATACTCTGCTTAAGGTAACCGTTACAAAGCCTTCTGAGTGGAAACCATTTGAAAAGGAATTCTCACGGATACCCGTTTTTGTATTTAATTTTTTTATGTCGCAAGACGTCCGATCTGTCGCAAGTGGGGAGTGGGAGGTTGTCGTCGAGAATTTAATTCATGCTACCATTTCTCGAACGTATTTCTATTTCAATTTACTGTAGACTTTTCCAATTTCTCACTTGCTCAGAGACACCTTCGAGTTTTGTCTTCAGACTTCTGTTATTTACCGAAACCGGCACAGGGAGTCGACGCGAAAAACGTTTTAATATTTTATATACTTTTCGTGTTCTCTTACACTTCGCGAACAGGTACTGTAAAAAGGTACTTCTTTTGCAATTCTTTTTAATGGTATAGAATTTACAAACGGAAAAATTCTAAAAATATTCATAGCATACTGTTGACTTTAATAATATTATTTGCTAGGTGGCGTGACGATGTATTATGTAAAGTGACTAGCAATGTTTTAACGCGAAGAGCTGAAGTCCGGGCCCAGTAGAGTGCTACTGGAGAGGTCTTTGCCCAGCAATGGACAAAACCATGTTGATTTAGACTTTTGCTCGTATTTTTCATTAATAAAAATCGTCTCTCGTATCCCATATGTGATAAATATAAGACATATTTCTTCAAAACTTTCTCAAGTAATTTCCGAAGCTGTCAAGTCAAGTGCACTACACTACCCTGTCTCCCTCTTCGTTAATTACCGGCGTAACGTTACGTAGTTCTAAAGCTTCCAATCCGCTGGTCAGCGCGAAACACGTACCAAGATTTTAATTGAGCATCGTATAATGTGGAGTTGGCTATCCGTGCGCCAACACTTGGCATCGTTGTAACGAGCGTGGATGAAGTGTGACATGAATACCGAGACCGTATTATCGAAACCTAATCGGAAAATAAAGCCAATATATACATAGAAAGAGTACACTCTAACACAGTACATAACTACTTTTATAAAAGACATATTTTCATTAACCTTTTCTTATTTTCCAGAAGTAGTCAATGTTAGTATGTACTTATACATACAATGTAACTGTGGATTGAAAAAAAACTGATATTTATTTGAAACAAGTTCAAAGTTGTAATACCTAAATTGTATATTGAGGTGGGAATTAAGGAACGATATTAACATTAGCAATACGAACGAACATTAGCGCGGTAAAGAAGTACCTTACATATAAGTACGTTGTACATAATAGTACAACACACTTTTGGAGTCAAACAAAACATTGAGCTAGAAAAGAAAAGACCTCAAAACGTCTCTTATTAACGAAATAATGATCTGTAAATAAATGAAACGATATTTTTTCTGGTATCGTTTACAACGAGGTCATGTTACATTGACGACTGCGCAGAACAAAATATTCCGGCCTGTTACCGTCACAAAACAAAGATCAAAGAATGTCTGTTCTTATACAAATACTTCGAAAATCTCGTACGTCTTATCCTTTAAGTGGTGACGGACAGCGTTACGACATTATAAAGAATATATTTTCTTTAATGACATCACTCATGTAATCCCTGAAGAGGTACACAGACGAGTTTTGTTCGCCCCCACGTTTCAACGGTACACTTACGTTCCACAATTGAATAGAGGGTGAATTTACTGCCATTAAACCGGATACCGCGCAACTGGTAGAAAACTTCAACTAGATAATCTAAATTGGAAAATCCAATAGTACCCGACCCGGGAATCGAACCCGGGACCTCTCGGTTGGCATTATCACTTGCAACCACTCTATTTACGAGGCAATCTAGTGTGTTGCCTAACTCTGTAAATTGCTTTCAATTTACCTCATCAAGGGTACGAGCGCGTCACAAACGCTGCATAATTTAAGTTTTATTTTATAATGTACTAAATGTATTAAAATATACGTTCATTATTCAGATATTGACAAGCTACCCATCAGCTGCAGGATCCGATGTATGTGAAGCTGACGTTATTAACAAATGAGCCAAGTAAATTTCCTATATTTGTATTAAGAAAGTATATATATAAGGATATATAAAGATAGGATATATAATAATAATGTATATAAGGATATGTATGAAGAGAATGATGAATGTGGAGGAGGCGCGGCAGGTCTGTAAGGATAGAGCTATTTGGCACTCGGTGCTCT
>DWTO01002489.1:0-13904 GCA_018244755.1 Jemadia pseudognetus
CGAACACTACAAAATTTTCTAATTTAGATTTTCTAGTAGTGGTTCGGAGTCTGGATATATGCCCGATGCATGGCAATAGGCTCACCACCTATTCCATAGTGGGACCTAAACGTAACCGATGACACGTGGGAGTGTTCTGCATTCTTCTGCCTACCTCTTCGGGGATTACAGGCGTGATGTTACGTTCATATGTTTGATATATTGTTACGTTCCTATCGTCTTAATAAGCTCCTCGATTCTCTTTCGTAGTGGAACATGTTCTATGCGTATTGGAAATTAAACGTAAAGTGTTGCCTACGGGAAACGATACGACATTTTTTTCTAAGAATATCTATAAATTTTCCATATACCGTTTAGAATATAATTTGATAAATTTATTACGAAAAATAAAGGAAATATTTTGCATAAAAATTATTAAAACATGTTAAATATTAATATCAGGGAATTGGATGGGTTTAAATTTAAAAAAATTGTCGATGTACAATAAAGTTAAATTTATTTCGCTTCTCGGGGAATGTACGCAATATTGCCTCTCTCTAATTGAAAAACTAAAAAACAAACTCGTTACATAACAAGCTCATCCTCTAGTTGACAAACTAAAGATCAAACTTCTTACACTACGCTCTTACAGAAAGTTTTCTTTATAGGTGTATTAAAAATGTCAGATCGATTCCTTACGAGCGAGGTATTAATATCTGATACGATTCGAGGCGGCTTGTGGACTATATATTAAATTTTAATGGATTCTGTTTCGTAGTTTCAAATTCAATTTTACAGTTTAAACCAAAAGATTTCAATTAAAATTCTATTAAAACGCAAGTCGCCTTGAATCGTCTCACGAATAGGCTATGCGTTGTAATTTGAGTTATATTTTATAGTATGTACACTGTGTATAATTTGAGTTATATTTTATAGTATGTACACTGTGTATAATTTTAGACAGGCAATATTGTTTTGATAGTTTAGATAGAGGGAAATGTTAAAATGTGGTGATTAGCGACTGCTAGTTTTCGATGCGTTCCAATTTAGCCTTTAAACGCAACTATCTATATTATTATCTGTACTCAGATGCAATTTGAGTTTTTAGAAAAATTAAACATGTGTGTATAGAATTAAAATGGGGGTAGATTGAAAAATATATCACTTCATTTCGTATGAGGGGATTGAATAATGGGGTCTGAAAGTGATCAACATGTACAAAGGAACGCAGGACTCGGACAATAACGAAACAATTAAAAATGGCTTCGTTTTTGTACAAGCGCGCTTAGATTACAGCACGATGTCAAAGCTAAGATAACTCAATACTTATAACTGTATTGAGATTGACGCGCACAATATACGATGATCCAATGCCAGTAAAAATGAATCAAACAAATTTTAACAAATTTAGATGCTTTATTTTATCGCGAGATATAATCCCCTCTTCTTCACTGACTCTCACTTTCCTCTTTAACTTCTTGTTTTACCTTCCTCGCGTCTTTCCCCAACTCCCTGCTCTCCCCTCTTTTCCCACCCGTGCTGATGTCCATTCATACCCACAAACAAAATACCGTGAAAAGGTAGTTTAATTCTTGAGTTGCCTTAACTTTGACATGGGGTCAGTGTGCTGTATGAAACTTAGCAATAATTTATAAATGCTACTGTGTGCTGATATTAAACATCACGCTAAGAGTCACGTGGACTGAGCGTTTTGCCAATTCATTTGGAAGCTGTGACAATTAGCTTATTAGCCAATGTCACACAAGCGTGCGCCATCTGGTGAACATCGATCGAGTTAATTTTTAAAAATTTTAATTTTCATTTAGAAACAAATTATGAGAATCGATTTGAAATAAAACATTCAATGAATTAGATCGATATTGTATCACTTTAATGTATGTACATTTGTGTGATATTGGACTTAGAATTTATAGTTTTTATTAACAATTAGGTAATATTCTGTTAAAAACTAATTTACTGTCTGTGATCTGTTGTGGTTGTGTCATAGGCCTATGTCTATTTTTGTTCCGCATACACTCAGGTGGTCGTAAAAAATATCATTTCCATTTTATGTCTAAAACTTTTCACGCAAAAATGATTTAAAAATCTGAGTTGTTTTGAATGAAGATAGTCATGATTTTAAACTAATTCATTCTTGTTATTTAGGGTGTTTTGGGTTTTTGAATATTTTTTTGTATCAGTACATTGGCACAGATACATAATACGTTACATTGTACATATGTAATGATTATAGTTAATTTTTGTTAACTAAATAATAATATAGTGTGCCCTTATTAATACAATGCTTTTAACATCATTGTAATATTACATGACATTCAATTTTGTTTAAATTGCGCTTACCATAGACAATAACTTGCCTCAGAGTATAATAATTTTTATAGAGCTGCTGACAATTTGATCGTTCAGAGAATAATTTTTATAGAGCTGCCTAGAGCTTAAACAAAACATTTTGTAGAACTAATTGTTGGGTTAGAGAATATTAATTGACAATTGGTTCATTTGGCAGCTACATTTGAATGTCACATCGCATATATTCTAAAAAAATATTTTTGTTTTTTGTTTAGCGAAACCATTTCTTTCTAACATTGCTAACGCTGTTCCCTTGCATAGAATTATCGGTAATTGGTTACAAATATTTTGTACTGCGCATGTCGTACGGATAGTTCGGCTTACTTCGAAGCATTGTATGTATATTAACCGCTACCAGTATCTTCAGCTTGTTGCAAGCTTTTCTAAGCTCTATTATGCTTAATATGAGTTAGACTTAGGAGAGTATGAGCTGTGATTCATCTCTTTCTTTAGTCACCATTTCTCTCTCTTTGAAGACCTGAAATATACTTGTTGGAGAGGATTCGAGTAATTTCAAACTGTGAATAATATTATAAATTAAATTTTAAACATGTCCCATGTACTCGCATATACGTGCATCTTATTACGTCTCTTACCCGGCGTGTTACAAAAAAATAATGATTCGTACCGACTACAGTAACTAAATAAGAAGATTAACCCATGAATATAGTATAATTTACAAGCAACATTTGACTTAGTTACTGGTGAAAACTTAGGATTTTTCTTTTAAAAAAATGTATAGATTTGTACACAAAAAGGCTTCAAGCTTTAGACTTTATTCGCCGTATCGTGTAGTTATCTAATGATATTTACTCGTGCACGGTAAAGCTTGCAATTTGCACTGTACGGCAGCTATTGGTGATAGCAGTTTGTTTATTATACGATTACCCAGCGTCCGGACGCGAGCGCGCCGGACGGTGCGCGCACATGCGTCCTAAAATCGTGCACGCATGCTTGGGAAAAACCTGGTTACCCTCGCTTTGAGTCTTACGTTGTGTCTGGAAACAATAACGCTTAAACAGTGTAACATTCGTTTGATGTCTGGGTAAGAATAGTCGAATCGTACCGTTATGTTATCAAAATTGTTAAATTAAAAACATGTTATCAATAATATTAAAAAAAAGTGTTTTTTGCTTTTTGTTCGATACAAAGACATATTGCCGTCACCTTAATTGTGCTATTTTCTGTTGTAGTGCTATAATTGTATCGCAAAAACTTGTGGAACTTAACATACTTACTACTGTTTAGGTCGGCTTTAGTCTCGGGATCACGGGGTCGGAACAACAAGACAAGATATTGTTTAAAAAAAAACGATTATTTTAATTTTAAACAATAAATGTAGGTAACATTGATTTCAAATTATATCGGATACGATTTTAAAAATTAATCATTTTAATGCTAAAAGATTATCATTTGACGGGCAGTGTCATCCAAAGGACTGAACTCAATACATACGTTTTTAATGTTGCTTTGTTTGAATTCTATACACAGAATTAATAAGTGAATTAAATTGGCTGTAATTTGTTTATCAAATATTCCAAAGTTATTTCGTGCGATCCATTGCAATTCAAACGTGTAAGTGGCGCGTTCTACACGACGCTTACGACTTTTTTTACGACAAATTTTAAATTTTCGTAACGCTTGAAAATTTTTATCAGAGAATTTCACTGCACTACCATAAGCGTTTTCAATTAGTCAATTTGTCATCCCCCGCCCCCGGTGATCTAAAGCCGCCCTTATTTAAGTAATATAGTGTATGTGAAGAGAATACTTATCTCCATATATCTCGACTGTAGTGTCTTGTATGTGTGTACTGTTCAGTTGATGTTGTCTTCCATGTGCTAGTAACTATATGTAACGTGGGCACACGTGACGTTCCAACGCCAATTGGCATTGTTTCCATTACGAACACATACATCTTGGTGTGTTTCGCAAAAATTTTCGATTTTATTGCTAGCGACAAGAGGTAGCTTGATTTTTTTCAAAATTTGTTCAATGTCATTTTTCGTTTATAGTTTTTTCACTATCAAATTTTATTGACAAATTCACTTCTTACGTCCTATAAGTGTACAAGACTTTTTTGGTGTTATTATTAATACATTCACATTATTAAAATTAATGGTTACATCCAGCTACGTCTACCCTAACTATGCGGTGTTAATTATTTCCTGGCGACATGTGTACCCAGCATTATGCGGCTTGTAGAAAACCCAAGAGGAGAGTTGTGCTTACCGAAACTGGTTTAAATAATAATTAACTAGTTTCGTATTTGTATGTAAATCGTATCCTTGTACAATACGGCATAACACATAGTTTTGTTTTTATGGTTTAGTACAGATTTTAGTTCATAAATCTGTCTATAGTATTAGATGACAAAGGTTAATAATGTCTGATTTAATGACGGAAGTGGATAACATGTAACTATAGTAGACGATTCTAGTGAAAGACAATTATGACTTTAACGTAGATACAAATAAAGCTTAATATTCTATGATTTAATTATGGACGTGAAAGAGTACAGCAAATGGGAACTAGAAATCGACAATTATACACCTCTACGGTCATGGGGATAAAGGTGATTTTGCAGTACCATTTCGGAAGCACACCTCTCCAATATTGTTTCGATGTGAATCGCTTGCGTCGTAGTTTTGAATGTATTATTTTACAGACTGAGCGTTTAATGAATACTAAACATGTGTAATGCCCGGGAAAATAAATACATAGTATATTTAAAGTAAGTAAGGCTGCAGGCAGAGACTGGATGCGGCAAGCCGAGGGCAGGGCGCGATGGAGCTCTTTGGGGGAGGCCTATGTCCAGCAGTGGCCTGAGATAGGCTGATGATGATGATGATATTTAAAGTTATATTATTTGTAAATTCATTAGTTACAAGTTTTGTCTTTTGTCGGGTAGTCATAATTTTCTTTGTTTCCACCGTTCGTTACAAGCGCTGTCAGTTGTTAGCGAACAGCGACATCTGTTGGTGATCTTACGACTTAAATCATATACGATACGATCGCTTATATTATTCACAGCAAACATCATAATAGTTAAATCTTAGAATATTGATCAAAGAATATGGTGGGCCGTCAGTGGCAAATAAAGCCCATTTAAAATCGAGAAATTTAAAAGATGTTTTACGTGAGTAACAGATCAAATCGTACACCAGATTTTTTTAAGTTCGATAAAAAAGGACCTGTCGTAAGGATATGTATGTATTAAAACAGTATCCAATATGAATAATCGATCTTTCCTGTACCTCAATTTTCGTGGGCATTTCAATGTTTACATCACTAATCGCTCAGTCCGTTGCGGAGTTCTTGCCTTCTCGTAATAAAGTACTTGGTACGCAATATTTCAGAGACGGCGGAATTCGATCGAAATCTTAAATATATCGATAATAATTTGTCGCGCGATCTACAATTGTCTCTCAAGAAAATTATTAGCGGCATATACGAAGATCAGTACGGTGAGATTTTGTTTTATTATATATATATATTTGGCAATATCGATACAATATCGAATATGTATCGATCTTACAAATAAATCTATTTGTTTATGTGTACTGCTGTATTACAGGACAGTATGATAAGAGCAATAGGATTGGCGATGACAATAAGATATACAGGAGACGTAGGGCTATTAAGGAGAGAGCGATGAAACAAGAGGTTAACCCCGTGAGACACCTGGTGAACCTGCCAGTTAGGTGAGTACATACAATTATAGATATTTACTTAATTTATACAATATGTGTTGTCCAAACATTAACAGAATTTAACACGTGACTATGCGAGTATCAACTTGATATATACCTAGTAATATTTATAAAGAGTACATCCATAATTGGCTGTTTGTATGGTTTTAAGATAAATGTACACGTAGAATTCAAGAGAGCTGTGGATTTTGTAAATAAAATAATTATTACTTTGTTAAAACTGTGTAGTAGAAAAGGTTTACCTCCTCTTGTAACAGTTATGAATAAATAAGTATCTCGCTTCAAGTAACTTTGAATCCATTACAGGAAAGATGATGTGGCTAGCGATGATAGTCCTGAAAAGGAGCCGCCGCAACACAGCCCCGTTAGTTTACCGGCGAAGAGAAAAATTAAAACCGAGCCACCTTCTAAATTGGCGACCGTGGAAAGGAAGCAAAGAATTCTCTTAAGTCCAAGGGCGATCAAAAAGAGTCGACACTACAGCGACATGGAGGACGTCGGCAGCTCGAGCTCCGAAAGCGAAGAGTCTGATACGAATGACAATGAATTAGACAACACCGGCGATGTGAGTCGCGATCAGCTGGACACTCTCAGCAGGATGAAGACGACGTGCAAGGCCGAGAAGACAAAAAGGGAGACGGGATCGCAGGAACAAGACGAGGAATGCGAGGAACAAGTGTTGGACATAGAAGTGGACACGGTGCCAGTGTTGTTGATAAGGAACGAGGATCAGGGGGACACGTACGAACTAGAGATCATCAATACAGAGGAGGAGGAGAATGTAGAACCCATAAGGCCCCCCGTGATACAAACGTATAAGAAGAAAGAGAAGTTCAGCACGTTGCCCGGTTTGAGCATTACGAAAGTGGACGCGTCAGATCACAATGGCACTCCGAGTGCGTCCACCCCAAACGATTATGCTAAGATAACTGAGACTAGTAAAGGGGAAGTCAAGCGAAAAGAGGAAGAGGCGATGGAGAAGGATAAAGATAAAATGCCAGGTATTGCGAAACCGGAGAAGAGGACTCTGAAGCGGGTGCACATACAGTCGAAATTCAAGCGCTTGGGGATGCTTCCGGTCGCGAACTTCGAACCGCCAGAAGAACTTAATACACAAGAAACGGTTCATCAAGAACAAGATGCTAAGGATGTGCCTATTGAAAGTAATGTGGGACTCGAGCCAATAGAAGACTAGAAGGTACTAAATATTAATTTCATTATAGTGATGTAACGAAATCAATATTAATAGTTTGTAAATTATCAAGTTATCGGTTTAGACAAGTGAGATAATCAGATCAAGGTTTTGGTTTTGTAGTTGTTACTGCACATAGTAATTTAAAGTTGTTTGATTCTGTTCATCTAAACAATGGAACATTGCCACTTTAAGCGCCTCTGATTAGTCTATTGTATTTATTTAGTCTTTCAAAGAACTAAATAATAACACTTAATATTTAATAGAATAACATCACTTTGTTGTATACAAACATATGTATATAAATGTACTTTGAGCCATGCTCAGTGTTGAGTTTGTCATGTAATTTATATATGTGCTTCTTGATACAGAAAATACATACATAAGACTTGATCTACTAATATTTTCCACCAAAGATAAGTAACAAAATGTTAGGTAATTGCCTCTTTACAAGAAATAAATACTCTGATCTTCTGTTATCTTTTATTTTGCACCAAACACATTTTCTAAACAAAAACATAACCTATGCTCCCAGTGTCATATGATGCAGTGTATTCTTTAATCTTTCTATTAAGAGTTGCTAAAAGATTATTTAGGCTAAACACCTCAACATCCGATTTTTAGAAGAAACCAAAGTTTTCGCGCCATATTCCAAGTTACATATTATTACATAATAATATAGTAATAGTCTCACAACCGATTAGCAAAGTTCAATCTAGTTATGATTGAAAAGCCCTAATTTAATGTCTAATTCCTAATAAAACTAAAGTAGGTGTTAGTTTATTTATAAATATAGTTTTATCTTTCGAGTCAAGGAATAATGATTGTAATAACGAGCGAGCAAAGCAATAAATAAAATTTATTAAACTAAATAAAAATGTACAAATACGCAAAATGCACTAAATATAAATTAGGCCTTGATTCATTATAAATGATATTAACATAAGATTGTTCAGAAACTTACAGTTACATTAAGATGTTATTACGTTGAATGTTACAAGATTTTAGCATAATCACAAATAGTGGCTATAATAAAAAATATTACAAAACGACTATTTATCGATGAATGGCGTAGGTAGTATTCGTCAGTTAACCATAAGTTGCTAAATATTTGCTTACCTCCTCAAAAACGACTGGCATCGAGAATTAGCAAAGATCTTTTTAATTACGCACAAAAGGAGATTCAATTTTAAGCATATTATTTCTGTGGAATATAATAAATACACAAATAATATTTGATTTGATTTACATTCACAGCAGCAAAAAATGATGACAATTTACTGGTAATACATGAAATTTAATGCTGAATCGTCTTAGTTCAAGTTTTTTACATGATTATGATTGAAAATATGGACAGAAATTATAATAGAATTTGGATCGCTATGTTTGCGAGCGCTATCTGTTTTTGGGCAGAACATTTGACATCCACCTATCCGCTTTATGGCGCGAACTATAATATTAATACTAATTTGACAAGTAATGTCATTTGAGATGACGTTTTTCGATTAATCGTGTTCTTAGGTTTTTTGTTGTTTGCAAATTAATACTTAACGCAATTAACTGATATTGACAATAAATTTTAGTTTTTAATACTTAGAAATAGGATATTTACGTTGTACGTTACTCGTTCTCTTTATTATTATTGCTTGTATTCTACAGTTATACGAATTCGGTATAGTTTAGATATACAACGCTAATATTCTTAAATGTACATCCATCAACAAACATCAAATTCGTACTACGATTACCTACATACATAAAATTTCTTTGAGCGAAACCCTATTCATTTCACTGCTTTAGAAACAATACTTCTTTAATTATCCATGGTTAGCCGTAGATACATTGGTAAACGCTCAATTTAACGCCTTCAAATATATTTTTTCTCAGTATTTGTTTTTTCGGGTACTCCATAATAAAATCAACTTACGACTAAAATATCTAGAAATAAGCCAAGTTTTAAAAACTTATTGATGGGTCGCCATTCTGTTCGATATTCTGAGACAGGTTTAATTATATAACCATAGGATTAAATAGGTTTGTGGTATGTGCAAATTAGATTGTCAATAAACATTCAATAATTTACAAAAAATCGTTGTGTGTCATACTCTGCCAAAAGTGAAGTACAGATTGGAAGATATTCCTTTAAATTTGATAGAAAATAACTAATCAAAAGATTTTGTTTCTCAGATAGGAGAGAGAGAATACTGGTAATCTTATGGAGATATCGACAACCATTAAATACACGTACCACTATTCTAAAAATTACTAAATTTCCGTTGGCAACACTTACCGAGCTACAGTATGTAGCGCGAACTACCCTCCGAAAGGTACCAAAGCATTAGTCCATACAACAATCTATCAATAAACACACACCTAGTTCAAAAATGTTTAGTACAATATAAACAACTTGAAACATTTACGTCAGGTCAAATAGTAGTTTTAAACACTAGATAAATCTATACATACAATAATAGACACATATATTTGAGAAAACATTACTTCCACCGGTTCAGTGTATTACAGTTATATGACTAAGCTAACAAATTAAAGCAAAACTATATATCCATAATGTTTATTACATTATACCGTTATATAATATATTATACACTACAACTATCAGGACTGTTAATGAATTATACATGTCAAAAATTATGAATTACACAATCAACAATTTTAGGCATAATTTTAAATACTAGTTTCCCTGTAAAATACTTTCCTTTTATGAAACAATTCACTGTTGTAAGCGCGATGTAGTACCGAGAAACGATATGTGATACACAAATGCATTTCGTTACTCGCATTTCTCGTAGTATGCGTATGTACACCGTTCCAATTCACGCAATACCGTTGATGTTGAAACTTTTCGCACGCCCGCGCTTCTTCGGTGAATTTATTAAAACGTACGTTACAATGAACGATGTTTGTATTGAGTAAACTATAATTTATTGCTATTTGTTACTTTTTCATTATAAACGATGCATAAATGGATTGCAATGTTATTGTAATACGAAATAAACTCACGGTTAATATTTTCAACATAGTAAATCCACTGTAAAAGTAGATTGCGTCAACAGTCTACATTTTACTTATTAAATAACATACGCAATACGACTCGATTCGTTGTTCCAACAGAATAGCATGTTATGAGGTATAAATCAGAACTATTGTTGTATTAACGAGTACTATTATTGTTATAATAATCAATACACCCGGGTACGCTTTTTTCGTTACTTTTACGCCTTTAGTCGTTTGTTGTGTTATAGCCCTTAAATACTCTACATTAGTGTATCTTTTTCTGAAGCAATGAATAGATGGAGTCAGTAGTATTTCTGAATCACGGATCAACGTTTATCACTCATACGAAATTAATGCATAAATAATTACAAAAGTCGTAACACTGTCAATTGCCAATATTGTCCGAATTGAAAATGTATTGTAATTGTTAGCAAAATTTAATTTTGCATACCCAATATTGCACATTTACGAGTGAACTATTTTTACTAATTCAAATACCTACCCTCACACTTCGTCATTATTAATATCACCTGTATTATTTTGCACTTTGATTTTTTCTACCCTCACAAGCTCTCAACGGACAGAACCCCTTGCTTTAACCAATGCAAACCAAAACAACGCTTCAGTAACGAAACTGTAATAAGAATAATGACATTTTAGCTTAATGCCAAACAGCTTTTGTATCAACTCAATAGTCTACCCTTCTATAGCTACAATGCTCAATATGTATTGTAACAACAACATCTACAAATTATATCATATCACTATTACCTATAGATATTCTCTCAGAATAAGAAACTGCCTTAACCACTTGAACAACTGTAGAGGCAAATTTGTAAAATTTACAACATACAATTGATTGAAAACTCAACATAAGCACATTATGTGGACAACAGTTAAGCCACTCTATGCTAAAAATAAAAGATCTATCTGGTTTAAACACAATCTACCTTTTTTACTCTTATAATTTTAATTCATCTATTCATACTTACTATTCATATACATAACACAACTACATATATATATGACATATTAATCCATTTATTTATTATTTAACATTACCGTGATGTATGGTTAGTAGATATATAATTCTTTAGCTTATTGTAGAATCCCTTGAAAATGGAATGTTATTTCAGATTTCAGTATTACATTAGTTTTATGTACATCTGTATTCATTGTCAACATTAAAGAGCAATATGACATCTGCACCAAATATGAAGGCGAAGCTAGGAAATGTTGGATAGTTTCTGTCAATGTTATTCAAATATCAAATGTTGTTTACACCAAAAACTCGCTTTAATTCTTGCAGAGAAGTAAGTAACCAAACTTGTGGGGATGTAAATTCCACTTATGAAAATTAGCGATAATAATATATTTCTTACAATTTGTGGAAATAGGTGATCTTTGCATTTTATAATTTTCATTTTTTTGGGGTCGTTTTAACCATATGAGGTCAAAAATTATAACCCTACCATACCTTGCTATGATTTTGAATGAATGATGAAGAATTGACTAGATTTTAAGTCATAATGTCATATTATTTTATCAATAAACATGATTTTCACAATATATTGGCACAATTAAAATGAAATTGAAATTTAAATAATAATTTGGAATATATTTTGTTTGGTGTGAACACAGATTCACATGGCCAATTCATTCATCCTATATATT
The DNA here is from genome assembly GCA_018244755.1 of Jemadia pseudognetus. Classification (NCBI taxonomy): domain Eukaryota; kingdom Metazoa; phylum Arthropoda; class Insecta; order Lepidoptera; family Hesperiidae; genus Jemadia; species Jemadia pseudognetus. The sequence continues at coordinate 11,944 of DWTO01002489.1, forward strand.
ACTAAACTTTTTTTTACTTTTAAAAAAGCTATGTTCTTTTTCTAATTATAATTTCTGAATATTACTATGTGACAGTTGTCAGTCTTGTTTTTCAAATAACTTCAATGCAACTGTCATAATTTGTTTTTGAATTTTGCGAGAATTAAATATAAGGTAATTTTTTAAATATTTTCACTTCTTTCTACAATCGCTAGTTCGTCATCCTCGCCGGATGTGTTCGTTTTTGTGTCGAAATGTGCCAAGTTGGCCTCGGAGGAGCCATTGCTTGACTCGTGAGACCGGGGACTGACACTTGTTTTCCTTACATACAAAACATTGGAATCCAATCTATTGTGATCATTGGAAAATGGAATTCCATAAGCACTGCCATCTGATAGTCTATTCAATTTGTGTATCTGCTCTCTTAGTTCACAAACTTGACTGTATAGCTTCTTATTTTCTCTCAGTATAGCTATATTTTCTGTTTCTAAAAGCTCCCGTTTACTCCACTGTATATTATTCTCCGACTTGAGCCTCTCAATCTCCATTTTCAACTCTGCAATTTTTTCCTCAAGCACTTGCTTAGCTGCGATTTCATCTTGCAATTCATTCTGCAACCTTTCAACTTCACTATGACTAGAATCTGTAGACCCTATCGTTCGGTCATTATGTGTTAGCTCAATTTTTGTGTTATGTAGTTCAGCTGTCAATGACTCAATTTTTGCTAGCAAAAACGCCTTTTCATCCTTCTCACTCTGTAAACTCTTGCATGTTTCATCCAACCTCAATCTTAATTCGCTTAATTTATTTGCCAATACATTATCTACATTCGTTAATTTATGTGAGTCTAATGAGGCCCTTTGCCTAGCTGATTGCTGATCGTTTGGAGATACATAACCAATGTTTTTGCGTCTCAATTCAACACCGTCTTCCCCTGTCAAATCTGCAGAAACGATCCTGCTTTCACCAATTGTAAGAAGCTTTTCGTTGTCTCTTTTCACATCAGCTATCTTCTGTTCTAGATCACCCTTTTCTGATTTGATACTAGATAGTTCTTTAGTAAGAGCGTCCACTTTGTTCTTCAATTGCTTAGCTTCTTCTCTAGCTTTATTGCGTTCATTGCGCACTTTGCTCCACTTCTCTCGCCAGTTCGCCGTGCAGTCGGACCACCATCGCATCGTTTTCTCCATTTGTGTGGCTCGGGCTCGCGCTTCGTCTAGTTCTCTTTGATAGAGCGCTTCTTTGGCCTCCCAATCGGTATTCGTATACCGCATGGAGGTCCCATCGTGATCGCGGTTCCGCCGATGGCTCCCACCATGTGAACTTTGTGCCATTTTTCATTTGCGATATTCTGTAACATTAATGACATTATTATTGTAGACTGATGATTAATTTTTTAATTTCTAGCCACGGTTTTGGCAGTGAAAACTTTTATGAGTAGACTTAGTGACCTGGAACAAAAGGTCTTTACAACCACAAATCAAAACTTTTACCTTGGTTCTTTCAAGAAAATCCAGGATTGCTATGATGCTTAGATCCCTGTATTTACTATTATTATATCATCAAACCAGGTCAATATGGGGTACAGTGTCAAATACATTTATCTTTCCAGAACAGATCACATCTACATTTAGCAAAGTAGTGTTTATATGGAGAGATTGACAAACATATTATTTAGTACAGTAGAACCTCTTATAAGTCGAATTTCAAGGAAGACACCAAAAAATTAAAGTTATAGAGTTTTCGCCTCATGGAGGTTTTCAACTTAGGTGGATTTTGATTTGACATAAAGAGGTTGAGATTCATGCCTACTGATTCTGAGTTAGAAAGGTGAAATAAATAAAAATTCAAGTTACAAAGGTAACAAACATATTTTAAATTATTATTAATCAACATACTGCCTCATTGGTCGTGTTGGTTGTAAGTGTGACTGACGATCAGGAGGTCCTGGGTTCGATTCCCGGGTCGGGCACTATAGAATT